>WNWK01011627.1:10635-63626 GCA_009830355.1 Cherax destructor
CCAGGCTGTGATGGATATGTGGGGCAGCGGGCCTCCAGCAGCAACAGCCTGGTTGACCAGGCAAGCACCAGACGAGCCTGGCCCATGGCCGGGCTCAGAGAGTAGATACTCTCGAAACTCTTCAAAGGTATATCAAAGGTAGCAGAAATCGATTCACTGGTATAATGTTGGTGAAAGATGGGGTTGAAATTATGCGGTCTGTCGACCAGTATGTGGTGACAGTGTGCTTATACACATGTGGCATAAGCATTATTGTGGCAAAGAACAGATACATCTCTGTCACAGTTGTGTCCTTCCACTGGTGTAAGCATGATCTGGGTGAAAGAATTGTGTTTGCCATGATGTACTCGTAGTATGTGTTGCTTTCCCAGACAATAATTTCCATTAGGGGTTCATCGAAGAATAACTGAAAGCATTCCAGTTTAGTGGCATTTTCCCAAGTGTACACAATGGCCGTATTCCACTTCGTGTTTCATCAAAGTGATGGGGATTGGGAACAAAATTGTCACCTTGCTGCCAATCCCATATGCGGTCTCCTGGTGGGTACTGGAAATTGACAGGCGGTTGTAGTTGTGCAGGTTGTGGGTGTGTGGGGGTGGTTGAGGCTCGTTGTGGTTGTGCTGAGTTAGCAGCGTGGGTAGCAATGTGGCCGGCTGCTGGTGCCACATGACTCATGCCACCGCCAACACCACGCACATTACGCATCCCCATTGTAACAATATCATTGTCATCTTCATTATCAGTTTGTTGTGTAGGGCCACGGGATGTACTCCGAGATTTACTCCTTTTCCTTGGAATGGCATATGGCACTACCAGAACGCATGCTGCGTCGTACATAATGCCACTTCACTGGAGAATATCCCCCCTCACTGTCACAACTAGAACTGCTTTCAATAGCTTGGAAATCACTATCACTGCTCACATCCGAGTCCTGTACACGGGGAAATAGTTTCCTCTTTTGTCCTGGTACAGGTGAACGTGAATGAGATGGCCCAGCACCAGAGGTGGAAGGTTGTGGGTCATCTGGGTTTTCATCACTAATTACGTTATCCTGGGCACTGCTTTCGGTCACATCCTCCTGAAAACCATGAAATTCACATTCACTGGCACTTCCATTGCTGTTAGAACTATCACTTGGGAAAAGAAGACCTCCAATTCGCCGGCTAGTAAGGTACTTCTTACCGTGAGGCATGGTGAACAAGGACTACCAACATTGCGTTCCCACAATGCACCACTGAGTCCCCGATTTTTTTCATATTGTGCACACCCATCACGCAGACCCATTCTCTCACATGTAGGCCTGCCAGCTTTCTCCCACTTGATTTGAAGCCGCTAGAATTTACGCGTATTAGTATGTCAAAAACATTGGCTCGTAAGAGTTAATTAAGCTCCTCTGTTTATTTTAATTTTTTGCAAATGCAATTGAAAAAAGTACATTCAAAATCAAATAGCCGTACTATAAAGGCCTAGTTATTCAATTTTGTACTTACAGTAAACATAATGGATCCCTAAATAACAAAAAAGGCACAATACCGTGACTGGAACAATACACACACAACCCTACGTCTAACTTTCACAGTCGCCGTTTGGTTGAATTCTCCCTTATACACAATTTTCCCTGTATGAATCTTTGCCCTTGCTTTGTCTCTGTAGATGCTTTCCTCTCCCATTACATTGTTAAATGCTCCAAACTTCAGAACACCCGTGACTTAACCTGATTTCTTCCCCTTCTATCTCTTCCCCCTTCTCCTCTTTCTCCTTTCTCCTCTGGGTTTTCTTTCTTTTCTTTTGCCTTGTATTTGTCCTTTATTTTATTTTCATTTTTTCCCCCACTGTGTTCTTGTTCTTACCCTATGCGGGCTGCCAGCTTCATTGCAGTGCTCCTTTCCTAGATTATGACTGACTCCACTACTACCACTACCACTATCACTACTACCTCCATTACCCCTCCACCACTTTCTTGTGCCCTACCCCTTCCACCTGTCTTTCGTGTTAGTGTGACTTTGTAAATGGTC
The DNA here is from genome assembly GCA_009830355.1 of Cherax destructor. Classification (NCBI taxonomy): domain Eukaryota; kingdom Metazoa; phylum Arthropoda; class Malacostraca; order Decapoda; family Parastacidae; genus Cherax; species Cherax destructor. The sequence goes on from WNWK01011627.1 coordinate 12,651, forward strand.
CAAGTCGGACCGAAACGTCGTCGTAAGCTCCTCTCTTTTTATATGTGAGGGTTGTGTGTGTACAATGGATCCCAATATAACACTTAAAATTTCTGGCAAAATCTTCTGGGCAAATTGTTTTTGAACTCCTTTATTTTCAATGTTTTTTGCAGTATTTCTCTAAATGTGAACACAGTATTACATTAGGTATAAAGTAGAGTACATTAGTGCATTTTATATCTTTTAAAAGTTTTTCTAATTTAACATACTAAGAGAATCCTTCCCCAATTAGTTCATTATATTGAGGGTTTACTTTTTCATTTACATTTACTAATAATTAAATTAAAGTATTTAAAGTACGTATATAGAATTACAGTTCTGGCACTCTGAAGGAGGGGTGAAATGTCGCAGTTTTATAACCATAGTGTAAGCATGCCTCTGGCAAGACAGTGATGGAGTGAATGATGATGAAAGTTTTTCTTTTTTGGGCCACCCTGCCTTGGTGGGAAATGGCCAATATGTTAATAAAAATATAAAGGAGCTTTATAAGAGAACTGACTGTATCAGAAAGATAAGATTTCAGAAGCGACAATATGGTAATCCTAAGGCCACAGATGAAAAAGACCACTTCTCAGTAATCCACAATTAGTGGTAGCAGATGCTGCAGAGAGGTTCAAAAAAATTAGCAACGAAACATTTCCTAAACAGGTGTTCAGTACCAAGTCATTATAAACTTTATACAAATCTATCTCAGTTGAATAAAATTGTCTATATGTAGACTGAACACGTAGTAAAACATTACTCCTGTCTAGAAAAGGAAACTTCCCAAAAAATAGTGCACTCAATTTAGAAAGGAACATAAGTTTAGGAACAAGGTGAAGTGAAAAACTAGAAACAAGCCATATTGTAATAAGAGAGGTTGTTAACCCTTTGACTGTTTCGGCCGTATATATACGTCTTACGAGCCAGTGTTTCGGACTTATTGATACGCCTAAATTCTAGCGGCTTCAAATCAAGCGGGAGAAAGCTGGTAGGCCCACATGTGAGATAATGGTTCTGTGTGGTCAGTGTGCGCTGTATAAAAAAAACCTGCAGCATGCAGTGCATAATGAGAAAAAAAACTCCGACTGTGTTTTTGGATTAAAACACAGACTTTGAGGTGCATTTTCGTATAGTATTTATGGTTGTATTCTCGTTTTCTTGGTCTCATTTGATAGAATGGAAAACATATTACAGTAATAGAGATGATTTTGATTAGTTTCATAATGAAAACTGCCTTGAAATTGAGCTCAAATTAGCGGAAATGTTCGATTTTTGCCAATGTTCAAGAGTAAACAAATCACGCCACACATCCAATACACGTCAACTGGTGAGTCTAATATTCTTTCACAAGTGCACTGATATTATTTATACCAGTTTTACAATAATGCAGTAATCTGCATAACAATAAATCTTCTATTTTTTGTGTGAATAAAAAATCAAAATAGAAAGCAAGAGTAATATAAGAGGGGCCTGGAGACATGACTAATGAACAGAGAAAGTTATTTTAGTGCCAGCAATTTCTGCATTGTTTATTCTGGACCCTATTTTGAAATTGGCATCTTTTTTAATTTGCGTGAAATTGGACAAATTGCAAATTTCTGACCAGTTTATTGGGTAGTTGAAATCGGTAAATGGGCGGTTTTTTGTACTCAATCGATAGAACAAATGGAGTTCTAAAGAAATAGCTATGAGTTTGGTCGACTGGAACAATGGAATTGGCCGAAAATAGGGCTCAAATTCCGCGAAATCGTCGATGTGTATTTATCGCCGAGATCGCTAAATTCGCGAGAGCGTAATTCCGTAAGTTTTCCATCCAATTTCGTACTTTTGGTGTCATTACCATCGGGAAAAGATTATCATTTCATAATTTTTTTTTTAATATTTTGCGACAATGAGTTTCAGAAATGGGCTTGCGACAGTCAAAGGGTTAAATACAGAATGATGGAGTTTGACTACATATGTTTGTGCTATATAGCATTGTGACCTCATATTTTCAGGACTGCAAACTGTTTTCTGCATTGAAAGGTAATTTTTTTTTTAACAAGTTTTGTCCTTTCTTTTCCATTTGATATGATCTGCAATTCTTTGAGGAAGAAAACTGAATATTTAACAAAGTTCCATGTGTGCCCATCTGCTGACACGATAAAATATAGATGTAACAGTTCACATCTATACATGTGGATGTCGCACGAAAAGGTAGGACTAACTTTTTGTTTACAAAATTGTTGAAATTCATCAAAAAATACCATAGAAGTTCTAGATAAAGTGGAAAATAGGAATCGGGTGATTATCCTTGTATATAAACCACCTTCAACAATGGATGAGGAATTCACAGATCAAATAAGGATGGAAGATCGCTGTCTTGAAACGCTGGAAAACCCTGCACCAAGTATTATCCTCCTTGGAGATCTCAGCCTTCCAAATGTACAATGGAAGATGGTTCATCACAACATTGTACCAGAAATCTTTCCTGGAAGCACTGTCTCAACATGTACATACAAGGGAACTAATGAGGCTTCGCAAAAGTTCACATTGAACCAACAGATAATTGATCCCACTAGAAATGAAAATACATTGGATTTGAGCTTCACAAAGGAGGAGGAACTAATTCATGACATAACTTTCACAAAAATAATATTCATAGAAGTACAAAGAAGTATAAACACGGGTGGGGAACTCCTGCAGTAATGTGCAAGAAGGGGCGCTCGGTAAATTTAACTTTAACAACTATAGAATTGTCTGGGATAAAATTAACAAAGAACTATTAAGTCATACCCTGGGAAACAATCATGACCATCCTAAATCTTAACCAGTGCCTGGAAAAGTTCAACACAAGCATACAAGGCCAGTATTAAATAAATATGTACCATTTAGGAAACCTAGAAGTAGAAACAGCATAGCAGATTGTACAGAAGAAGAAAAAGGGTTACAGAATTGCTTAACAATGTGAATGTCACAACAAAGAAAAGATAATCTTAGCCAAGAGATCGCTGAGATAGAGCAAAAACTTTCAGTTCATACTGAATAGAAGAAGCATAAAGGGAACAAAAAGCCACCCAAAAAATTCTAGCTAAGAACTTCCTGCAGAATTGGAACATTATTAACAGGAGGTTCATATACTGACGATGAACAGAAAATAAGCGAAATTCTAAAAAGACCCATATCAGTCGATATTCAGTTACCCATTAAGTGAAAGTGGGGTAGAAAATTCAGAAAAAAATTTCATTCCTTCTGAAGACCACACAGACCATCTAAACTGACTTTAGCATTAATTCCTTAGAATTCAGAGAAATTTAAAAATGTCCACTTACTGAACATCTTGACCAGATTCATGGAATTCCTTGTTTATAAAAAAAATGCTAAGTACCACTAGCATGAGCACTCGGTATTCTTTGGAGAAAGCTTAGATCCAGGTGAAATACCAAAGACCTTAAAGAGTACAACCATAGCTCCTTTGCATAAGGAAGGTAGTGGAGAGGTAGCCAGAAATTACAGACCAGTAGCCAAATTACAAACTATGGAATAACACAATCTACACAACCAAACCAGCATGGCTTTAGAACTGGAGGACATGCCTGTCACAACTACTAAATCACTATGATAGACTTAGAGACCTTGACAACCAAAATGCAGATGTGATATACACAAGATTTTACAAAGACATTTGAGATCATGGGGTGATTGCACACAAAATGAGGATCATATTCATAACAGGGAAGGTAGGCAGGTGTACCTAAAAAAAAGTTGCCATTGAGTGTATATTTTAATGGTACTAATATTTTTGCTCTTCAGAAATCATTTTATAAACTGTTCTTACACTATATAATGAAGTGTATTTGAAAATACTTGTAGAGGCTAGGTTTTATTGAAACTTGTGATATTTTCTTTTAGATTGACCCGAAGGCATGCAACCCACGCAGCATGCAAAAGCAAAAAAGGAATGGGAATTGGCCTAAAGTATTCCTTGGAGGCTTACCGTCAAACCTTACAGAAACGGATCTTCGAAATTTCTTTTCTCGTTTTGGAGGGGTCATGGAAGTGGTTATCATGTTCGATCAGGAAAAGAAGAAATCGAGAGGTGAGTCAGTTTTTGTCTCTTTGATTTGTATGTTTATTAAAATAATGATGATTTTTCAGGATTATTTGAATAATAAACTAACTCCTTGCTTGTATGAAAACATTTGGCTACAATTAAAAGGGAGTATACTGTAATTGAAATTGTGATTATATTTAAATTCATTTTGTTTATATACTATGTTTGCATTAATCTGATGAGTTCTATACTTAGTGATTATTACTTTGTGAAAAGTCTTTTGGTTATGAGATAGGATTTTTTTTTTCCACTGGTTTAAGTCAGTGAGGAATAGGTAGGGCAGAATTGTCATCAAAGTAGTACAAGTTAGTCTCCTGATGTAGATGCAGACAATGAATGGATGATTTTGCTGGTTGAGTTACTATATTATTTTTTGGAGAAATCATTTGGATTGTGCATGAAGCTACTAGAGATGTGGTTATACTGTACTCTGGGAACTAACTTAGACCAAATTATAAACCATTTCTTCACTGCCTCATAAGTAAAAATCAAACTTAGACTATATGGCTGCTAAGCTGGTGCAGTAAATACCTAGTCATCTGTATCTGCTGGGTCTTGCCATAGCATCCAAGTTGGCTGGAAATTTTGTAATTATTTATAAAACAAAGTTTAAGTGTTAGTGTTCTGCTGAAAACTGAATAACCTGGCTTCTTTCATTGGTTGGGTGGTGATGGACATGTTTCTGACACATGTTGTCCCTGCTCACCTTGCAGAAATAAGTACCTGTGTATTAGCCAACTGTTGTAGTTCACATCCTGGGGAGGAGTATTATTATTTAGGCCTAGACTTTGAATTGAAGTAGTGATTGCTGTTTTCTTGTAAATTCAATGGTGTTAAAAATGGGCACTGTTGTCCCCAATTAGTAATTTAGGAGCCATTTTTTTTGTCACATTCCCAAATATTATTTGATATGCCTGAGAATGGTTAAATTATCACCTGAAATTCAATTCTTAGGGTCTTTCCACATGTAGTCATCCTTAGGTCCATAAATGAAATTTCACAAAAGAGTAGTGTAATGTACCATTGGAAACCTGAGAATCTCTAGTTTATACATTTGTTTGCAGTGTAGAAACATCACTTTGGAAATGTTATGAGTATTTGTGTAAAACAAACTTAAAAAAATTTTTTTGTCCATATTAGCAAATTTCATGTAAAGTGTAAGCCAAAGAAATGAAATCATGTGTCATTTCTTTTCATAGTTTCACATTTAGTTATTGATCTTTCATTTAGAATCAATCTCAACTCTATGCCCTTAAAGTATTCAATATTTATTTTTGAAAAGTGTCTGGTTTGTTAATGACCTTTGACAAGATTTTTTCCTTGTTTTTTACCTCACAATATATTTTGCATTGTTTAAAAAAAAAATCTTGGTACTACATGCCAGTTTTTAGAATATTGGCTATTGGCATTGCCTGGATAATAAAAATTGTGGCTGAGACCTACATGATGAATGACCTATGGGTCACATACTAGCACATGTTCTCTATACTCTTAATGTAGAAGGGAGAATTAGTGATTCATGTATAGCTCTATCGAATATGCCGTTGTTAAAAATCCTAGAGGCTGTGAAACAATATAAAGTCAGCTGTGTGAGAAAAATTAATTCAGAGCAGTGCTGATCAATATTCAATCTCACTTGGCATAATCTTACATATCATTTTTCAACTATTATAGAATATATTGTAACTAAAATGCTCAGTACTCTTGATATATGCACTTTGCTTCCTCACTTGTGTGGTTGAGTGTTGTGTAGGGTGACATGTGGAGGAAGGCACAGCTGCACTGTCTACCCACACCTTGCCCACTGATGCGTTTGCACACATCAGCTGCAATAGCAGTTACCACAGAACTTGACTATTAAATCCAGTTTTTGTCCAGTCTCTATCAATAAGACATGCCAAAAATAAACATACGCAAAGTATAGATGCATTCGGTAAAATACTAATTAAAAGAATACAGTGCATTTGGTAAAATACTAATTGAAAGAATACAGCCTCTAGTCAATTAGCGACGTATTCGTTTACCGACGACTTGGACTTACGACAGGCTCTTTGACCAGTATGCATACCTAAATAATGTATATTAGAGCTGATTTCCTCTATTCTGTTTATTACAATATACAGTACACTACTGTATAAACATTTAAAAATATACCAGAAATGTTATAAATGGTGCAAAGGTGACATTAAAACAATATCAAAGATGGTTGACACAAACCCACTACCATTATTGTATGCTGCTCGTTTAGCGATGAATTCGTTTACCGACGTGGTCTTAGGAACAGAACTCCATCGTTAAGTGAGGAGAGGCTGTATATTTATAATTCATTCTTAATGCAAACAAATATTAAATTATGGTTTTTGACCATTTCCTATTAAATTAATGTAAGCTCTCAAGTGTATAGAATGAAAGTACACAAAATATGAAGGATTTTGGTAAAAAGTAGCAAAAAAATATTCATTCTTAAAAATTACTCAAGATTGAAATTTTTATACATTGAATAAAATTAGTGTCATTAGGTGCAATAAAATAAGATGATAGCTACTCGAGTTCTTGTGAAAATAACAATTAGTTAAACTAATGGACGGTTATTTTAGTTAAATTATGGAGTCTTTTAGTCAAATTTAATATTTTAGTGTCTTATAATGTAACTATGTGTGGGAAGCCTACATCATGAAATTATCATTGCTTACATCACACTGTATTTAATAAATAATAGGAAAATAGGTTAGAAAATATAACTGCAACAGTTAATAAGTAATAGAATCAAACTTTAACACTGTTGCATCACTGTTTCTCTAATCCTTCCTTGGTTTACAACAGTTTTCAGATAACTTTCCACATTCACGCAAATTTAGGTAAATATAACAGCAAGGAAGGAGAAAATATGACGACCAAGAGGGTTTATAAATCTGGGGGTGGACGGTAGGTTCATTCTGGGAAAGGTTGGAGAGAGAGGGAGATAAAGGATGATTTGAGTGGTAGGGTTTTGACAAACAACAGGTGTGTGTGAGCAAGTTAGATAGAAGTGAGTTTTTTTTTTTTTTTTTTTTTTTTATGTGCTGTCAGTGTGTGAGCAAGGTAACATTTTTGAATTGATTCAAGGAAAACTGGTTAACTGGACATGAGTCCTGGAGGTGGGAAGTAGAGTGCCTACACGTGAACAGCCGTGGTGCAGCCGTTAGAAATACGAACCGTACACACTTTTGCTCTGAATGTGATCAGAATCAACTCTGTTTTATCAGTATATCTTCCCTTTTATCTTTCGATACCAAGAAACAGTAAATAAAACCATGAAATCCACCAAGAACATGCCTCAGTCACTGTTTTAAACCAGATACAAGGCCATGAGGTTAGCTGTTCCTGTCATGCACTTCTTGAGGCTTGATTTTATTTTATACTGTCCACCTACTGCACAGACCTTGCAGTGGGTGTTCTCTTATGTCTAAACCAAATTTTACCACTCGCAGCGTAATTGAGGGCACTATAATTAGATCTATGAAAGAGACATTGGTGTCAGTGACAGATTGACATGAGAGATTTTGAAAGGGTTATTACAAAATCACTCAGTCTGATTCCTTGTTAATCTGGGATTTATTGTACTTCTTATCTGTAGAATTCCAATTTGATTAACCAGTTTCTTTCATCACTTTATAGTAAATGTTACCTTATACACACTCATGTGACATGTCAAATACTGTAGCAAACAAGAAAACTCCACTTTGATCTAACATGTTCACACATGCCTGCTGAATTCTTATACCCTTAGCACTTTATAACTTCTGTAATTCATTCTAATCTTTATCATCATTGTTCCATCTCTTACATGCCCAATACATCTGGTTTTCACTTGAATTATATATTAAGAGTATAGGTATTTAGTTACTCTCAATTTTGCTTATTTATTTTTAAGTTTTGATACAAAAGGCATTTTATTGCTTGGTTCTAAACTTTGAAAGTTTGTCATAGCGTAACTGCTGGATTTTTTATTGATGTTGGCAGCTGTGGCTATGATGGACAATCACTGAATTTATGTTCCATCCATCATGGCAACCAAGTGGTGGAATAGTTTTGTCATTTCTTGTCATGCTTCTTCTTTTGCTAAAAAAGAAGATATTTGGTGTATGGTTGTAATTGCCATGGTTATTAAAATGCTCAACTGACTTGATTTGCTTTGGAATGAAGGACATTGCTATAGGATTGTTTCTTACTGAGCCATTTATTTTGCATTTGTGGGTAATAGCAGTTGTAGTTTTTACTATGACATCAGTTTTAACCCCTTTCAGGGTACAGACCCTGATCTGAGAATTGCTCTCTGGGTCCAAGAATTTAAAAACAAAAAATCTTATGATAAAGAATCTTTTTCTTAAGGTCATCAAACCAAAAGTAAGAAATTTGATGGAAAACTTATGGAATTATGCTCTCACAAAGTTAGCAGTCTCAGCGATATTTATGCATCTGCGATTTCGCCCACTTTGAGTACTATTTTAGGCCAATTCTGTTGTTCTAGTCTACTAAACTCATAGCTATTTTGATAGTACAGCCTCTCCTCACTTAACGATTTCCTAAGACCACATTGGTAAACGAATTCGTCGCTAAGCAATGCGTATACTATAGTAGTAGTGGGTTTGTGTCAACCATCTTTGATATTGTTTTAATGTCACCTTTGCCCCATTTATAAAATTTTTAGTATATTTTTAAATGTTCATACAGTAGTGTATTGTATATTGTAATAAACAGACTAGAGGAAATCAGCTCTAATGTACAGTGGACCCCCGGTGTTCGTAGTCATCGGATTTCGTAATATTCGGTGTTCGAAACTTTTTTTCGTAAAAATATTGGCTCGGTGATCATAATTCCGCTCGGTAATCGTCATTGGTCCCACACGCGTGCGCCTGGCCCAAGCGGCCTAACACACCATTCAGAGTCAGTGTGCCATTGTTTACCAGCGAGTGACGGTCACCCCACGCGTTCATACGATACATTTCATCATTATTTCATTGTTTTTAGTGCTTGCAACTACTAAATAAGCCACCATGGGCCCAAAGAAAGCTCCTAATGCCAGCCCTTTGGTAAAGGGCTGAGAGGGGAGAATGTGTCTTCTTAAGTGATTCAGTGATTCTACGATATGATACTAAAGCAGCAGGAGTTGATAAAGGCTATAGTGCCAGCCAGCGATAAAGTGTAGCATTAACAGTGTAGCAAGTAAGTTAAGCCATTAATCGATAGAAAAATGACGACACGAAACTTAACTCCTCCATTGTTGTTTGAGGTATATAGGGCGACTGACAACACCGCCGGCTCTGCTGCTGCCATTCACCACCACTATGTAAGGCTTATCTTTCAGTGGCCCTTATACACCCAACAACAAACAACACAACACCAGTCCTCACATTCATAATGACATATTTTATTCATTCTAGAGTATGTTATGTTTCTATGTTATTAATATTGTTCATTGTCATGTTAGATGAATTGTGACAGATAAATAAGCCGTAGAGTTGATATTAGTGTCATAATGAAGGACTATCTTGTCCTGTCCCCAAACACACACCCCTGTAGCTGGCACAATTCCAAACATATGCCAGAAACAGAACTCTGGAACACTTCTTTGAGCGACGGGTCCAGTGACTCAAGCTGATTCTAGTAGCATTAAAAACAAAGAAGGGAAGTAACCCTGGAAAAGGACTTGGTACCTGAAGTCTTTATGGAAGGGGAAATAATAGCAACTCTTCCATCCTCTCCCCTTCTCCTGTCTTCCACACATCAACAACTCTTCAATAAAGGTAAGTGTCATGTTATTATTGTTTTATTCTTCACGTCTCATTGTTTTCTGTGTAATTAAATGTATATTTAATGTACAAAAATATTTTATTTTAATACTTTTGGGTGTCTGGAACGGATTAATTGATTTTCCATTATTTCTTATGGGGAAAATGGATTCGGAAATCGTAATATTCGCATTATTTAAGTATGCATACTGGTCAGAGAGCCCGTAGTAAGTCCGAGTCGTCGGTAAATGAGTGCGTTTTCAAGTGAGGAGTGGCTGTATTTCTTACATTCTATTATTTGAGTACAAGAAACTGCCCATTTACCTATTTCAACTACCCAATAACGTGATCAGAAATTGGTAATTTGGTCAGTTTCACACAAAATTTAAAGATTGCCATTTTAAAACATTTCCTCTGTTTATTAGTTATGTTCCCAGACCTCTCCTATATTACACTTGCTTTCCATTTTAAATTTTTATTCAAAAAAAAAAAATTACTGGTATGCAAACTACAGTACTATATTATGATAATTGTATAAATAGTGTCAGCACATACATGAACGTGTATTAGTCTGACCAGTATTTTAAAACATTTCCTCTGTTTATTAGTTATGTTCCCAGACCTCTCCTATATTACACTTGCTTTCCATTTTAAATTTTTATTCAAAAAAAAAAAATTACTGGTATGCAAACTACAGTACTATATTATGATAATTGTATAAATAGTGTCAGCACATACATGAACGTGTATTAGTCTGACCAGTTGGATGCGTATTGGACGAGTGATGTAATTTGTCTTCTGGAATATCGGCAAAAATCAAACATTTGTGCTGCTTTGAGCTTAGTTTCAAGCTACTTTCAGTCCTGAAACCAATCACAGTCATCTCCATTTCTGTAATATGTCATCCATTCTGTGAAATGATGCCAAGAAACTGAGAATTCAACCATAAAAAACATTTGAAAATACCCTGCAAAGTTGCTATTTTAAACAAAATTAATTGTCAGTTTTTTTTCCATCCACCATGTGCAGCAGGATTTTTTTTTTTATGGTGCACACTCACCGCATAGACCCATTCTCGCATTTCTAGGTCCAAATCTACTTCTCACTGCTTATCTGAGTGAGCTGAACTCATGTAGTTCTACTGCACAGAGCCAGAGTTCAAAGCCTTAGTACCACAGCAATGCTTGAAGAGGTTAATGAGTAGTTCACAGCATTTTGTATTTGCTTGCACCATTTATTTTACCAGCTTAACTATTTGCAGACACCATGAACATTGTACCCATATAGTATATATTACTGATTATTCAGGTTCTTTTGTTTTGGCTGATTCATTCTGTTTTGCCTTAACAATAACAGAAGGTGTTTAGTTATGTTATTTTACAAACAAGAAGGGTGCTATAAAACTTTAAAGTGAGTGTTGTCAAAAGTTGAACGTGTGGTGTCATTGTTAATACTAGAATAAAAAAAAAAAATAGTAAAGTTTTTCACCAAGGATTACTTCATATAAAAATTTCTGAAATTAAGGTGCACAGACAATTTAATTTTATGGTAATTTTAATGGCAAGATGTTTGGGTAAATTGTTCACCTGCCAAATTAAATGTGATTATTTTAACTCTTTCACTGTCTGTCACATACATCTGCGTTATTTATGCCAGGGTCCTTCTTGTAGTTCTATGTATTGAGCTCAGCTCATTCAGATAAGCTCTTAATGGTAAATTTGAGAGAATGGGTCTGCAGTGACTGTTCATAGTATGAAAAAAATGCCCCCATTCGGTGCATGAAACAGGAAAAGGAAAACTCCAGCCATGTGTTTTGTTTAAAATAGTGACAGGCATTTTCTAGGATAGTTTTTATGGTTTTATAGGCTGCCTCTTGGTGCCATTTGATAGAATGGAAGCCATACTAGTGAAATAGAGATGATTTTGGTTGGTTTCAGGAATGAAAGTACAGTGGACCCCCGCCTAACGAGCACCCCGGAAATCGTACAATTATGTAAGTATAATATTGTAAGTGCTTGTGGAAGTGTATTTTTCGGGGTCTGAAATAGACTAACCTACGTGACATTATTTCTTAAGGAAGTAAATTCGTTTGGTAATGGCACTTGAGCAGGCTTCTGGAATGATTTTACTCGTTAGGCGGGGGTCCACTGTAGCTTGAAATTGGGCTCAAATTAGCAGTAATATATATTACATTTTTGCTGATTATCCTGAAAACAGGTATGGTTTCCCCTACACCCCCTGGTCTGTTTAATGATTCAGTTATTGGAATACCATAAACCATTAATAATCATTCCAGGTTATATTTTATTATCTGAGAAATAGTTTATTTATTTATTTTTGTGTAATTATGAATTCAAAATGGAATTAGGCAAGTGTAATATAGGAGAGGCCTGGGGGTGTTTAATGAACAGAGGAAATGTTGTTTTAGTGCCAGGAATGTCTACATTGTTTATTTTGCTTTGTTTTTAAATTTATATTTTTTTAATTTTGTGTAAACTTGGCTAAATTACCGACTTCTGTGCTTTTTAAAGGGTAGTTCCAATACTTGATTGGGTGGTTTCTTGTGCTCAGTCAATAGAATGTAAGGCATTCAAGCAAAATAGCTAAGAATTTGGTTGAATGGAACAATGGAATTTATTTAAAATAGGACTCACAGTGGGTGAAATCCCCAATGCGTAAATTTGTATATGCGTAATTCAGCAAGTTTTTCCATCAAATTTCATACTTTTAGTGTCGTTACCTTTAGAAAAAGATTCCTTACTACAGTGGACCCCCGGTGTTCGTCCTGCTCCAAACTCTCCCTTTTATGTAAGTGTATTTTTTTAAATGCTTTTGTAAGTGTATTTTTGGGGGTCTAAAAGGACTAGTCTACTTTACATTATTCCTTATGGGAATAAATTCGTTTGGTTATGTCACTTGAACAGCATTCTGGAACAAAAAAATAATGAAAACCGGGGGTTCACTGTATTTCAGATTTTTTTTTTAAGTGGACACTGCGAGCTCTATTAATTAATTTTGGTGATCTGGACAGTGAAAGGGTTAAATTGAATTTTTTTAAATTTTGTGTTAAATTGGTTAAATTACCAACTTCTTTGCACTTTATTGGGTTGTTTCAGCAGTTGAATGGTCAGTTTTTTGTTTTCAATTGATAGAATGGAATGTATTCCAGCAAAATAGCTAACAGTTTGGTTGAATTGAATAATGGAATTGGTTTGAAATAGGACTCAAATTGGGCAAAATCGCTGATGCATATATTGCAACTGGACCACTAACTTTTGCACCTGTGTAATTCTGTAAATTTTCCATCAAATTTGTTACTTTTGGTGTTATTACCTTCAGAAAGATTCTTTACCATTTCAGAAGGGAAAAAAAAAACTTTTTTAATGTGGTCAGTGTGGCTACTTTTAATTTTGGGTCTGTAGACAGTGAATGGGATAAACTTTTACTTGCTGGTAAATAACAAAAAAGGCTTGTAAATGGTCCAAGTCGGGCCGGAACGTCGTCGTAAGCTCCTCTCTTTTTATATGTGTGGGTTGTGTGTATTACACTTGCTGGTACTTTACCGACCCCAGTATGGTCTTCTTATTTACATATTTTTTCTGTAGAAATATTCTGCATGTCAATAAAGAAAAATGTAGTTTATGTTTTATGTAGTTTTGAAGTTTGTGTCCCTGAGATCTTGTCTTGCTGTTGGTGGAAATTATTTATTACTTCATAATGTTTATATGTCTATAAGTAGACAGCAACCACCCAGGGAGGTACTACCGTCCTGCCAGGTGACTGTGAAACAGAAACCTGAAACTGTTTTACATGATGGTAGGATTGCTGGTGTCTTTTTTCTGTCTCATAAACACGCTGGATAACAGGTATATCTAGCTACTTCTACTTACACTTTAGGTCACACTACACTGGCATACACATGCATATATATACATACACACATCTAGGTTTTTCTTCTTTTTCTTAATAGCTCTTGTTCTTTTTATTTTCTCTATTGTCCATGGGGAAGTGGAAAAGAATCTTTCCTCCGTAAGTCATGCGTGTCGTATGAGGCGACTAAGATGCCGGGAGCAATGGGCTAGTAACCCCTTCTCCTGTACAAATCTACTAAAAACGAGAAGAAGAAAAACTTTATAAAATTGGGTTGTCTGAATGTGCGTGGATGTAGTGCGGATGATAAGAAAGAGATGATTGCCGATGTTATGAATGAAAAGAAGTTGGATGTCCTGGCCCTAAGCGAAACAAAGCTGAAGGGGGTAGGCGAGTTTCAGTGGGGAGAAATAAATGGGATTAAGTCAGGAGTATCTGAGAGAGTTAGAGCTAAGGAAGGGGTAGCAATAATGTTGAAGGATCAGTTATGGAAGGAAAAGAGGGAATATAAATGTGTAAATTCAAGGATTATGTGGATTAAAATAAGGGTCGGATGCGAAAAGTGGGTCATAATAAGCGTGTATGCACCTGGAGAAGAGAGGAGTGTAGAGGAGAGAGAGAGATTTTGGGAGATGTTAAGCGAATGTATAGGAACTTTTGAACCAAATGAGAGAGTAATTGTGGTAGGGGACCTAAATGCTAAAGTGGGAGAAACATGCAGAGAGGGTGTAGTAGGTAAGTTTGGGGTGCCAGGTGTAAATGATAATGGGAGCCCTTTGATTGAACTTTGTATAGAAAGGGGTTTAGTTATAGGTAATACATATTTTAAGAAAAAGAGGATAAATGAGTATACAAGATATGATGTAGGGCGTAATGACAGTAGTTTGTTGGACTATGTATTGGTAGATAAAAGACTGTTGAGTAGACTTCAGGATGTACATGTTTATAGAGGGCTACAGATATATCAGATCACTTTTTAGTTATAGCTACAGTGGGAGTAAAAGGTAGATGGGATACAAGGAAAATAGAATCAGTAAGTAAAAGAGAGGTGAAGGTTTATAAACTAAAAGAGGAGGCAGTTAGGGTAAGATATAAACAACTATTGGAGGATAGATGGGCTAGTGAGAGTGTAGGCAATGGGGTCGAAAATGTATGGGGTAGATTTAAAAATGTAGTGTTAGAGTGTTCAGCAGAAGTTTGTGGTTACAGGCGAGTGGGTGCGGGAGGGAAAAGGAGCGATTGGTGGAATGATGATGTAAAGAGAGTAGTAAGGGAGAAAAAGTTAGCATATGAGAGGTTTTTACAAAGTAGAAGTGATGCAAGGAGGGAAGAGTATATGGAGAGAAAAAGAGAGGTTAAAAGAGTGGTGAAGCAATGTAAAAGAGAGCAGATGAGAGAGTGGGTGAGATGTTATCAGCAAATTTTGTTGAAAATAAGAAAAAGTTTTGGAATGAGATTAATAAGTTGAGGAAGCCTAGAGAACAAATGGATTTGATAGTTAAAAATAGGAGAGGAGAGTTATTAAATGGAGAGTTAGAAGTATCGGGAAGATGGAGAGAATATTTTGAGGATTTGTTAAATGTTGATGAAGACAGGGAAGCTGTGATTTCATGTGTAGGGCAAGGAGGAATAACATCTTGTAGGAGTGTGGAAGAGCCAGTTGTGGGTGTAGGGAAGTTCGTGAGGCAGTGGGTAGAATGAAAGGGGTAAGGCAGCTGGGATTGATGGGATAAAGATAGAAATGTTAAAAGCAGGTGGGGATATAATTTTGGAGTGGTTGGTGCTATTATTTAATAAATGTATGGAAGAGGGTAAGGTACCTAGGGATTGGCAGAGAGCGTGTATTGTTCCTTTGTATAAAGGCAAAGGGGACAAAAGAGAGTGCAAAAATTATAGGGGAATAAGTCTGTTGAGTGTACCTGGTAAAGTGTATGGTAGAGTTATTATTGAAAGAATTAAGAGTAAAACAGAAAGCAGGATAGCAGATGAACAAGGGGGCTTTAGGAAAGGTAGGGGTGTGTAGACCAAGTGTTTACAGTGAAACATATAGGTGAACAGTATTTAGATAAGGGTAAAGATGTTTTTGTGGCATTTATGGATTTGGAAAAGGCATATGATAGGGTAGATAGGGGGGCAATGTGGCAGATGTTGCAGGTGTATGGAATAGGAGGAAGGTTACTGAAAGCAGTGAAGAGTTTTTATGAGGATAGTGAGGCTCAGGTTAGAGTGTGTAGGAGGGAAGGGGACTATTTCCCATTAAAAGTTGGCCTTAGACAAGGATGTGTGATGTCACCGTGGTTGTTCAATATATTTATAGATGGGGTTGTAAGAGAAGTGAATGTGAGGGTCTTGGCAAGAGGTGTTGGGCTAAAAGATAAAGAAGCAAATACAAAGTGGGAGTTGTCACAGTTGCTTTTTGCTGATGACACTGTGCTTTTGGGAGATTCTGAAGAGAAGCTGCAGAGGTTGGTGGATGAATTTGGTAGGGTGTGTAAAAGAAGAAAATTGAAAGTGAATATAGGAAAGAGTAAGGTGATGAGGATAACAAAAAGAATAGGTGACGAAAGATTGGATATCAGATTGGAGGGAGAGAGTATGGAGGAGGTGAATGTATTCAGATATTTGGGAGTGGACATGTCGGCGGATGGGTCTATGAAGGATGAGGTGAATCATAGAATTGATGAGGGGAAAAGGGTGAGTGGAGCACTTGAGTCTGTGGAGACAAAGAACCTTGTCCATGGAAGTAAAGAGGGGAATGTATGGGAGTATAGTTATACCAACGCTCTTATATGGGTGTGAAGCATGGGTGATGAATGTTGCAACGAGGAGAAGGCTGGAGGCAGTGGAGATGTCATGTCTGAGGTCAATGTGTGGTGTGAATATAATGCAAAGAATTCGGAGTTTGGAAATTAGGAGGAGGTGCGGGATTACCAAAACGATTGTCTAGAGAGCTGAGGAGGGGTTGTTGAGGTGGTTTGGACATGTAGAGAGAATGGAACGAGACAGAGTGACTTCGAGAGTGTATAAATCTGTAGTGGAGGGAAGGCGGGTAGGGGTCGGCCTAGGAAAGGTTGGAGGGAGGGGTAAAGGAAGTTTTGTGTGCGAGGGCTTGGACTTCCAGCAAGCATGTGTGAGCGTATTTGATAGGAGTGAATGGAGGCATATGGTTTTTAATACTTGACGTGCTGTTGGAGTGTGAGCAAAGTAACATTTATGAAGGGATTCAGGGAAACCGGCAGGCCGGACTTGAGTTCTGGAGATGGGAAGTACAGTGCCGGCACTCTGAAGGAGGGGTGTTAATGTTGCAGTTTTATAACTGTAGTGTAAAGCACCCTTCTGGCAAGACAGTGATGGAGTGAATGATGATGAAAGTTTTTCTTTTTCGGGCCACCCTGCCTTGGTGGGAATCGGCCGATGTGTTAATAAAAAATAAAAAATTCAGGTTGTTTAGGCCATCTCCCACTGAGGCAGGGTGACCCAAAAGAGAAAGACACACTTTTGCCATCATTCAACATTTTCACTATCATTCACTCGTAATCACTGTTTTTGCAGAGGCACACAGATATGACACTCCAAACAGCAAATATCTCAAACCCCCTCCTAAAGTGCAGGCATTGTACCTCCCACCTCCAGGACTCAAGCCCGGCTAACCGGTTTTCCCTAAATCCCTGCTCACATTCCAACAGCTTGTCGAGTCCCAAAAACCATTTGTCTCCATTCACTCCTATCTAACATGCTCACACATGCCTGCTCTATGTATTTACAATATTTACAACTTTTCACTCTTGTTTTGACATGGTCTTGCTAAATACTTCAATTTTTTTCCTCGTTCAAAAACCATCGAATTTCTTTAATTATTTGTTTGAGATCTTTTTAAAAAAAATCTGAATAACAAAAATCAGCAAATTTAAGGTATATGTGCCTCACTAGGAAGGTGCCTTGATGCCACTGAGGTACTCTGAATTCAAGAAGGTGAACTCATCTTGTTTGGACTGAACCTGATTGATTTCCATTCCCCATGTGCTGTATGATCCCTGTGGGTTTAGCGCTTCTCTATGATTATAATAATTGGCAGTAGTACTTGTACAACAGATTTGTTGGCTTTGTAATGTATTTTGAGAATGTTTGTACACTTTGGCATGAAACTTAAAATTTACACAGATCAGTCCCTAGTAATGGTAAGGAATAATATCCAACATTGGCTAATAGTTGCCAAGGAAATTATAAATTGATAATATACAGTACAGTAGTTAGTTTACTCACGATAATACACACAACAGTTTTCTTCAGCTGGACACACACTGAAGTGGCAAGGCGTAGAGAAAGGTACATCTCTACTCATGAAACCTAATTATCCAAATCTTCTGACTTGAAGATTTCAAGTTAACAGACTCCATTGTATTGAGAAAATATGAATGTCCTCTCTCCTCAAGTAAAGAATTAGTTATTTTTCTCTTAATTTGTTTGTAATTTGTGCAGAAGTGTTTGCTGTTTAAAACACCATTAATTACATCTTCAAGGAAGTAGTTACTGGAAGTCCCTATTACAGCTCAACACCTTTTAGCTGAAGGCATTTAGGCCTGGAAACCTTTCAATAAGTAAACAACTTTATATTTTTTATGATGCTATGACCTTTGGGGAAAATTAAAGAAAAGAGAGTACCCACTAGTTAATTTTTATTATCACTGAAAAGTTTTAACAATATTTAAGGCAGAAGTATGACTTTTTCATCAGATTTTATGATCTTGTGAATAAATACCCTCATGTATTCATGCTAAACGTTCTGGTCCTAGTTCCTAGATATTTAGTTTATCCATATGCTCTTGTGCTACCATCTGCTGGGTATATACAGGGTGCACAATATGTTAGCCCCTTTGGCACCAGAATCTAAACCTAGATGTCTGAGTGAGGGAATGTCTGTGGCAATCTTATACTATAGAGATGGAATTAAAAGCTGTGTTTATCCTTTAAAGGATGTTAACTAATACTTATTTCCAGTTTTATTTTCCTCTCCAAAAGCTATTTAGTGTTTTTCATTCACCTCATTGAAAGATACTTTTTTTTTTTTATAATTTTTCTAAGTCTGAAAATTTATGGGCAAACAAAATGCATGATTGTTTTTTATACTAAGGAAATATACTTTAAATTACTTAATATTTTAATATATGTTCTTAATAGTAGCTTGATTTGTATCATGGGGTGCTAGTATATTTATACTACAGCTCTTGAATCAATAAATGTATAAGACAAATATGCAAGATTTAAACATAATTTGTTACATAAATATATATATATTTTTTAAGGAACTTTTCAGTAATATAGTATTTAATGGTTGGTGCATGATATTACTTTTGTATTTTGTAAGAGCTGTATTAATAAGATTGTCTTAAGGCATCCATACTTATTAAGTTTTGATGTGGCTCATAAGGACACAGTATAAATATATAAATATACAGTATATGCAGTATATGTTTACTTATATGTAAAACAAATTTGCTGACTTAGTTGAATGTAGTGTGAGACTCCTTCCAAAAGTTTGGCAGCAAACCCACGGACAAGTTTACACTGGTTTTTAAATGGTTTGAAATAACCAAAAATCATCATCATAAATTCTATTGATTGCCATGTAATAAGCTAATATTCTGCCATGAGGTTGGTGCCACCATTTGGAAGTTATACATCAGTGCTTTGATTTCCCAGGGCAAGGATATTCAATAATCTTTATTTTTAAAGTATTTCTCATATTAGTGTTATTGATGCTTCTGTTAATTACATATGTATTTTTACCTTTTGAGGGGACATGGGATAGCTGCCTAATAGAGAAATGCCTCTGGCTTGCCTTTATCAAATGTTTTGTTTATTTTCCTCTATAGTTCCATTACTCTTGTCTTTAATCTTTTCCCATGTGTGTTATTTCACTTTCTCCTAGGATTCTGGTTGCCCTCCTCATATTTAGCCAACAATTCCTTGTAAATTCTTCAAATTGTCACCTTTAAGCTTTTCTATGAATCTAAACCATCACAAATTAATTCTCCGAGTCCTAGTCCACAGTATTGCTCTCAGATATCATATTACTAGCTATGTCTATCCTCCACATCTCATGTAGTGTCAGTGTGTTTTGCTTGTTCTTTCCAGCACTGATGTTTTCTCCAAATATTTAATTATTCAGACAACCAGAATTCTAGATTTTTCTGTCCTTCATGCTCAAGCATTTTTATACGTCAAGGTAAAGAAGTGTGCTTTTTTTTATTATTATTATTATTATTATTATTATTATTATTATATATCTTTTGTGATTAACTTAAAGACTTACCACTTCTCTCTCTCTTGATGCTGTCCTTCTTTTTCCTTTGTGCCTTGGTTGTACAACATTGACCTTAAATGTCTGTGACTGCTCATCATAATCTTACACTTCATTTAACTTTATTTTGTAAGTTGCAGCAGAATCCAACACTTCACTTACCTCTAAAATTAAGCATCCATAACCCATTTAATTATAAGAAAACAGTCCTGGAAAATGAAGATTGCATTTCACCAAGTCCTGGATAGCACAGTATTGGTGTACAAGCCCTGGACCACCTGTTGTGTACTTCATCCTACTCCTCAGAGCTTCACACTCAAATTGACACCACAGTCATCTTTGTCACTTCATACTTTTGCATTTAAATTTATATTTTTGTATTTATATATTTATAAATAAAACAAACCTTTCTTTCAGCATTTATTTTTCAGTTATTACCTTACATGCCATATTGTAATGTGCCACTACCACCCACTTTCTCCTACTACCAACTCACCACTACCCCTATCCCCCAAATGCTATCACCCATCAACTTGCTGCAACCTTTCCCAGTACAAATATCAGTAATGGTGTCTCCAAAATGAATTCCATTACCACTACCAATATAACTATCACTGCAACTTATATCTAAACACCTCATCACCATCACTTAACAGCACCATTTCTACCATAAACACTCCAGTCTTTCATCATTATAACCATAATCGTTTAATTTCTAAGAAGATACTTGGAAAGCCCCATTGTTATGCAAGTATTTTGGGCAGACTTAAAATAGGAGTAATACAAATAGAACAAAATGATAAAGGTTACATCCCTACCACTTGAAGCCACTATTTCAATAACCTCTACCATTTCCATCATTACTGTCTTTTTACTACTACCACCATATCTACCAGCAGCAGACAACATCCCATATTAAACATTCTTAACTTACACTGCCAGCCACCAGCCTACCATATCCACAACTACAGGAAAACCGTCACAAACTCAGACATGAAATAGGTAGGGAAGGGGGATTGAAGGAAAGCTTGACTATATCGGATGTAGAATTAGAGATGATGGGGAGGCATGTTCCTTGTAACTTTATCACGAGAAGGTATGACGCATTCTAAGCGGCAAGAACCCAGTAATAATGCTTTTCATTGTAACTTAGTGAGATCTTAAAGTTTGTATAAAGCAAACTAAATCTGAAAGAAAACCTATAAAATCGAGGACAAATACAAAATCACCAAGTTTGAAGAAAAAATGTGAAAGATAGTAAACATCAAGTACTTGTGTATGTTTGCTGAAAAGGATACTTGAACCCAATCCTTTTCCCTTTCCCTGAACAGCAAGTTGAAGCTAGATGTGTTTCTGTTGCTGTGTGATCCAAGAAAGGTAGCTCCCATATTGCAAAACTCAAGGCCTCTTTTTGTCAATGCACTCAAAAAGATAAGTGCAGAGCTCAGCATTAAGTTTGTAAGCATTGAAGATTTGAAGTGATCAGAATTAGTATTCAAAGGTTATCACATGGGCACTAATATCCACACTTTTTTTTTTCCTCATTAAAAATGGCAAATTAGGACATACTCAGCCTTGAAATAATTCAAAATCCTCCAGAAAGAAACACCAGCTTTGAAGACAAACAGAAAAGGTATTCTCTTGTTATCTCAGAGGGAACAATATCTTATAAAAACTAGCACATTAAATTTGAAGCCGCTCAAAATTTTAATTATCAAGTTATCAGTGTTGAAGGGTGAAACGAAGTTGGATGATACTAAGAGATTATCACTGGAAAATTAGTATTTTAAGTTTTTCCAGTTTCTAAAAAAAAAAAAAATGGGACCAATGCAGGCCAAATTAAAAAAAATCTCTAAAATTTACCAGCATTTGAAGTTTAAGTAAAAATGCATGTAGGTAAGTAAGCAGGTTTAACCTAGGATCTCTTTCAAGTCAAATATTGTGAAGTATTTCTCATGACAAGAGACATTCTCCAGTTATTTCACAGAAACCAATTTGATTATTAAAGTTAATATATTAACCTTTGACGGAAACATAGCACTAAAAATTTCAAGCTAACCGAAAGTCTCTCCAGTTATGGTACATAATCACAAAAACAATGTGCACCTACATGGCATAAAGCCGAAAAAAATTGAAGTGCTGCCAGTGTCCAGATTTAAAAACAAAATCTCAAAAGAAAAAAAGTTTTATGTTTAATAAAACAAAGTAAATAACAATAAGGCACAATACTGTGACTGGAACAATACATAAATAACCTGCACATAAGAGAAGGGAGCTTACAATGACGTTTCGGTCCGACTTTGACCATTTACAAAGTCACTTTGTAAATGGTCCAAGTCAGACTGAAACGTTGTCATAAGCTCCCTTCTCCTATGTGCAGGTTATTTGTGTAAAGCAAAGTAAACCAAAATCAGTACTTGCCTAGATATGCAGGCATGAAACTGAAGGTTATTGACCCCATGGTAACAACACTGGATGTTCCCTTGCTACTTATTAGTTAATTTGTGTTTTTTTCCACTTATGTACACACATACAGACACTTGTCATGTTCATAAAGCTGTTGCAGTCTTTGAAGTCCCTGAAACACTGCTTCATACACAGCAATGTGTTCATTCTCTACACATGAAACATATCCCTGTGTGCTTTACTGGGCACCTTGGCCTGTGCACATTTGTAACCCTAACATCTCTTCTGAGCCCATTGTAGCTCTAATCTGTAACAGGGAAGTGTTAGAAAGTTATCCACTTTACTATAAATGAGAGGGTATTTGGTGATCAGTATGGCAGTGTTTATGTTGTGCTGATGGTGTGTCCTGGTATTTCTGCATTTTTCCAAAGACAGATGGAAGTGGCAATATGGCAGTCTGTTCCTCGTCCTGAGCTAGTACATATTGTATATATTCAGCATTGCAATGGCAACAAGATGGAAGAAAAGTTTCATGTACAACTTTTAACACTAGAGTTAAAAGTTGTACATGTCTGTATGTTACGCTTGTCCACCAAATGCATATTATTCATTGTAATAGTATACAACAGCAGCTGATCTCAAAATGGGTTCATTCATTTCTCTTCTGTATTTTATTTTGTGCTAGTGGATGGATGTCTAAATCACGTTTGTCATGTCATTGGCCTGCAACGCCTGCATGTACTACACGTCTGTCATGCTCATACGTAGGAAATCACTGAGTAAGGGACTTGTAGCAGTTATCAGAGTTTAATGTATGCCTCATACCAAGGTGATGCTGCATCATTTCCCTCACAATATTACTGGAAATTCCTAATAACTTCATGGGTATCTTTGAATGTTTTCATTCCTGTGTATACAATCAGATCTAATACCAAGCCACTTTCACAGTTGCACAATGAATAGTTTGATAAAATATGTATTTCCTCTTTGTATTTATTGCTTGACTGATAGGCTGCCCTTCAACAAAATGAGAGACTCATTTAAAGGCAAGATTCCAAAAAGGCTAAAAACTTGCTGAACTTATTTTTCATATAGTTTACCGTCAATTAACCCTTTACTGGACACTCCTAGGAAAATGCAAATTTTGAAATGTATTTCCTATGAGTGGATAGAGTATCTCAATGTAAGGGAAATAAGACCATATACTAATTGGAATTCTGAAAGTAACTTTTCGTTCAATTGCCAACATATGAGGATTGATTTTACTCGGTCCCGCCCTGTAAAGGGTGTCAGTCTGAATGTTGCAAATTTGCAATTGTTAAATGAAACATCAAATGAGTATTTTTCTATTTTATTATACAAATAAAAAATATCAAAAGCATAAATGGAACTTGTTTCCAAACATTTTGTAAGTAATAAAAAATATAAAAGTGAACCAAAGAGCAACATGGACACATTGCAAAGGGATAAAACTTTCAAGTCCCATATTCCTGAATTTCCTGAGAAAGAACAATCATTCTAGATCACTAATTGCTATAATGAAAGGCTATGAAGCAATTTCTTTCCTTCTTGATGCATAGATTTACTTTGCATACGGCACAGGAAAATGGGGATGACAAGATTTTTCGTTTTGCTGCAATATTTGCATGTAAATATTATCTGTGACAGTGATTATGTATGAGTGTGGTGAAAGTGTTGAATGATGATGAAAGTATTTTCTTTTTTGGGGATTTTCTTTCTTTTTGGGTCACCCTGCCTCGGTGGGAGACGGCCGACTTGTTAAAAAAAAAAAAATATCTTGCCTTGCACTGGCCAGTGACCTAGCATTTTATCAAACTTATCGTTTTTGTCAAACCTCACACTGTCATCAGGCCTTTCTGCACATTGGTACTGCATTGGAGATGGCAACAGGTCATCTAGTTCTGGATCTGAGTCACTTTCCTCCAAAATGCACAGATATTTGGACTTCTCTTTGGAGGATTCACCGTAGAACAATTTCTCATTGATCTGGAATGACAATAAGAATGTTTTGTACAACCCAGACCACTACAGAATTCATATTTGCCGTGCTGTATAACCCTTGTGGTTTAGCGCTTCTTTTGATTATAATAATAATAATACAGAATTCATATACGCACTAGAAATTTTTTTATAAATATTTATTTACTGAAATTTCAAATGTGGCCCTGACGGGCAGGACTTTTTTGCGGTCCTTTTTTGTTGCACTTTTTTCAATTGCATTGTACACTCATATTATGCTTCATTAACACCTGATATATATCTTAAAATATGCCTAAACTATTCATTTACACACTGGACACAACAATCAGTACTTATCGACATTGTAGAGAGTATAATCACAGTGTATATGAGTGGAAGGAGAGCAAAAATCCAGCTCTGGATGACGCCAAGCTAGAAGCGTTTACATTTTGGTCTCTCAACCAATGGGAAGCGCGCAGACGCCGGTCTCACGCAGCTGGAGCGACTCACAGAAGGCTTGAGATTGGTCAGAAATAGAGAACGGGAACCTAGATGCGCAGGGGGAGTAGGATGACAGGCACAAAACCATGCTTTCAGGAACGTTTTTTCACGGTCCTGCCTGGTAAAGGGCAGTCTTATATGATATTTTCGCTATGAGAGGTTGAAGAAATTAGCCATTTTTTGCTCATAGCGCCGTGTTTTTTATTTATGATGTAACTATTGGGAAAAATAGTAGCTAAAAGCCTGCACAAGATGGCTAGTTCCTGCAAAGTTCACTGTAATTATGCTGCTGTCACTAGCCCTTTTACTCTCCATGTAGAACTACTACATCGAGGCCAGTGTTCCTGACGTAGTTCTACAGCATGAGTTCAGCTCATTCAGATAATCTGTGAGTGGTAAAATTTGGCCTAGATATGAGAGAATGGTTCTGTGGAGCGAGTGTGCACAGTACAGTGGTACCTCGAGTTACGATGGTCCCCAAAATCGCCCTTTTATGTAAGTTTATTTTTTTAAATGCTTTTGTAAGTATATTTTTGGGGGTGTAAAAGGACTAGTCTATTTTACATTATTCCTTATGGGGATAAATTCGTTTGGTAATGGCACTTGAACAGCATTCTCGAACGAAAAAATATCGTAACTCGAGGTACCACTGTATATAAAAAAATCCTGCCACATGTAGTTCGTGATGGAAAAAACAAAACTGATCGTGTGTATGGTTTAAAATAGCGAATTTGAGGTGTTGTCTTAGATGACATTTGTGGTTTTATTGGCTGTTTCTTGATATCATTTGATAGAATGGAAGACATATTTCTAATTTTGATTTGTTTTAAGACTGGGGGTAGTTTGTTGGAATTGATTTCAAAGTAACGGAAATATTTGATACATGCTGATATTTTGATATTCCAGAGTTGTAATGCTCCCTATCCCCCCTGATCCGCTTTATGAGTTTTTACTAGGTCTCATTTGATTATTGGGACACCGTAAGCCATGACCAGTCATTCCTGGTTGTGTAGGTAAATGGTTCAGAGAACTGGCAGGATAATAAAATAAAATGCTAGTCGAATACTTGGGTATCTTTATTGTGGAAATTTTTAAACAATAAAGATACCCAAGTCTTGCTCAAGTGTCTAATTCATCATTCTGTTGGTTCTCAGAACCATTTATCTACATTCCTGCCAGACAGAGCAACATCTTGGGATCCTGATACCGGGAATTCTATGCTTCCACCTGTGAATTTATCCAAGGTGACCACCTATGACTGCTTCACCTCATGTGTGTGCAGTATATGAGCTCTTTCTTCAAATAAATGCTGAATTCTTATCAAGATTGATGGACTGATCACATCGACTCCAGGCTGAGGGACTGATTACCTCAAACTCCTGATCTTCAATCATTCTTTCCTGTATTGGACTGATTAGCGAAACATTTTCACAATAAAGATACATAAGTGTCTGATTCTTTATTCTTGCTTAAGTCTTATTTTTCGGGAAATAGAATAAATCTATTTTCGTGACTATGAATTCAAAATGGAAAGAAAGTGTAATTGAAGAGAGGCCTGGAGATGTGATAAATGAACAGAGGAAATGTTTTACTGCCAGAAATGTCTAAATTGTTTATTTTGCACTATTTTTAAATTGGTATTTTTTGAAGTGTGTAAAATTGGCCAAATACTGACTTCTATCGGTAGTTGTAATAAATTAATTGGCAATTTCTTGTGCTTAGTTGATAGAACAGAAGGCTTACTAGTGAAATAACTTAAGAATTTGTTTGAATGGAGCCATGGAATTGACTTAATATAGGCGAAATTGCTGATGTGTAAATCGTGCAGAGAACACTAACTGCACCTGTGTAATTCCACAACTTTTCCATAAAGTTTCTTACTTTTGGTGTCGTTACCTTCAGAAAGATTCTGTACCATTTAAAAAAAAAAATTGTTAACTTTCACTGTCCAGACCATCAAAAGGAAACCTTTTCTCACTGTCCAACAATTAAAAAAGAAAATTCTGAAATGGTAGAGAGAGAATCTTTTTCTGAAGGTAATGACACCAAAAGTGTGAAATTTTATGGAAAATTTGCACAGTTACAAAGGAACAAAGTTAGTGATCTTGGTGCAGTTTATGCACTGGTAATTTCACCCACTTTGAGTCATATTTTAATCCAATTCCATTGTTCCAATTGACCTAGTTCTTCGCTATTTTGCTAGTATGCCTTCCATTGTATTAAGAACAAGACAGTACCCATTCAACTATTTCAGGTACCCTATTTGGTAATTTGCTCAGTTTTACTCAAAATTAACGAAATACCAATTTAAAAATTGTTCATAATAAACAGCATAGACATTCCTGGCTCTAAAATTAGATTTCCTCTCCATTAGTCACATCCATATAGATGTGACTATTCACATCAAAATAAAAGATTTATTCTATTTCTTGGATAATAAAATATAACCAGGATAGATTGGTCATGGTTTACTACATCCCAATAATTGAATCAGACTAATTAACAAAAACTGTAAAACAGACTGTAGGTTGTAGAGTGCTTTACCTCTCTTCAGAAATATCAGCAAATATTTAAAATTTCCACTACAGTGAGTGAAGACCAATCAAAATTGTCTCTTTCAGTAATATTACGTTCCATTCTATCAAATTATACCAAGAAACAGGCAGTAACACCGTTAAAAAGATCCGAGAAAATGTCACAAAGTCGGCATTTTAAACCATATGCACTGTCACCATTTTGTTTTTCCCATCATGCATTATGTGCAGCAGGATTTTTTATACTGTGCACACTCACCTCACAGACACATTCTTTCATATCTAGGCTAAAATATACCACTCCACAGCTTATCTGAGTGAGTTGAGCTCATGCCATAGAACTATGGCAGGGACCAGGACCTCAGTGACATAGTTCTACGTGATGGACACTGGGAGTAATATTCATTGTGCGGGTCTGGACAATGAAAGGGTAAAGGGATTAGAAATTCTACATTATTTTTCACAAAATAGGCAAGTCTGCACTTGCACACTTGAATTTCACTCTGCTGTCGTCAAATTATTAGGCCAGTTTTTTGAACATTAGAAGCTGTTGCTGAGGGTTTTGGAAGTTTTCAGAGGCATTCCAGGATGCTGGGAATGGGTTCAACAATTCTGGTCATAGGGCTACTACACAAACTGAAGATTATACCTTTAGCACCTCAACCTCTCTTGCTACCCTCTATTCCTGCACTATCCACTGTCCCGCTGCACTCCATACCCTACTAATCATCCATCTCCCTCTTACAACCCATTCTCCCTGCATCCTGCAATAACCTGCAGCGCTATATGACCCCTGTGGTTTAGCACTTCTATTTGATTATAATAATAATAATGATGAAAGTATTTTCTTTTTGGGGATTTTCTTTCTTTTTGGGTCACCCTGCCTCAGTGGGAGACGGCCGACTTGTTGAAAAAAAAAAATAATAATTGTCATAGGGCATGTGAATATGTCAGTTGTAACAAGATCTTGTACCTAGTTACCATTCACAATCATTGATGGAATCAGGCCTTCATGAGTCATAAGCAAAATAAAAATGTAAAGTTAAAGGAAGGGAAAAAATCAGGGGATCACTTGAAGGGTTTCCCCTTCAGAGATATCTAATAAGTGTGGTTATTCCCAGGTAATAGTTACTCCAGCTGTCCTGGAACACAAACTTTAAAATTCCAACACCTGCTCAACATTAATGGTGTACTTGACAATCTTCATTGCCCTTTTGAAATTCCCTAGCCTAGGCAAAAAGATTTCAACACAAAATCTAATCTGTATTTTTGAATATGAAAAGGAAACCTATCTAGCTTTGTTACCTCTGTGTAACTTATCAGGGTATCAGCATATTACTGATGCATCCAATTAAAAAAAAAATGCATGTCAGTTGAAATAACTACAGTAATAAGCTTGTTACTGTATTGACTAGCACTCCTCACACGGTATGTGACCTACAACAGTTTGCTGATTTCTATGTACCTTTCTGCTGCTAATTGAACGTGGGTAGCATTTGTTTAGAAACATGCTCAACCTCTATCCCTGCCCCAAGATTGAGCCCAGATCCTTCCATTAAACCTTTGAGGGTCCAGACCCCAATTTAAAAAAAAAAAAATTTCCTATGAAATGGTAGATAATCTTTTTCTGAAGTTAATAAAACAAAAAGTATGAAATTTGATGGAAAATTGACGAAATTATGTTATCGTGAATTTTGCCGTGTCAGCAATATTTACGCATCCGCAATTTTGCTCAATTTGAGTCCTATTTCAGGCCAGTTACATTGCTCCAGTTGACCACATTATTAGCTGTTTTGCTAGTATGCCTTCCATTTTATCGATTGAGCACAAGTAACTGCCCAGTCAGCTGTTTAACTAAATAAAGTTATCAGAAATTGGTAATTTGACCAATTTCACAAATTTTAAAATAGTCTAGTTTCAAAATAGGGTACAGTATAAACAATGCAGGCATTCCTGGCACTAAAATAACATTTCCTCTGTTCATTAGTTATGTTCCCACATCTTACACATGAATTCCATTTTGATTTTTTATTCACAAAAAAAAATAGAAGATTTACTGTTATGCAATATTGTAATAATCGAATAAATAATATCAGTGCCTTCGTGAACGCATGTTGGACCCACCAATTGATGTATTGGACGCATGATGTGATTTGTTTACTCTTGAACGTCGGCAAAAATCAAACATTTCCCCTACTTTGAACTCAATTTTAAGCTATTTTCAGTTCTAAAAATAATCAAAATCACCTCTTTTTGTAAAATATCTTCAATTCTGTCAAATGAGATCAAGAAACTGAATACAGCCATAAAAACAATACAAAAATACTCTGCAAAGTTTCTGTTTTAAACCTAAAACATGGTGGCAGTTTTTTTTCTTGTTCACTGCGTTCTGCAGGATTTTTTTTATATGGTGCTCACTTACCTCATAGACCCATTTTTCTCATATCTAGGCCTAAATTTGCTGTATAACCCCTGTGGTTTAGCGCTTCTATTTGATTATAATAATAATAATAGGCCTAAATTTATCGCTCACAGCTTATCTGAGTGAGCTGTGCTCACACCGTAGAACAACGGCACAGATTCCTGGCTTCAAACCTGTAGAACAACGTCACGGACACTCGAGTGGTTAATAGTGAAAGCTGCTGCCAATGAGCTAATAGGCACCTACTTAGTGATTTTTAAAGGTTGTGGTTTTAGGTGAAAAGTATTCAGGCAAAAAGGACGTACAGTGGACCCCCGGATTTCGTCAATAATTTTTTCCAGAAGGCTCTAACACCCTTCATTAGGATCTAACACCCTTCATTATGATCTAACACCCTTAAAGAGGATCTAACATCCTTCAAGAACGAATTTGTTCCCATAAGGACGAATGTAAATTAGATTAGTCCGTTTCAGACCCCCCAAAAATACACTTACAAAAGCACTTACAAAAATACACTTACATAATTGTTTGACTTGGGAGCTGTACGAAATCCGGGGGTCCACTTTACTAAACTTCCCATCTTACACTGTAGATACAGCTACATTGTTCAGTACTGTAGTATATGTAATACTAATGTTAGAATTATTCATGTAGGGGAGCTATGGAAAATGGAGGAGGCATGTTACTATAGTAAGAGATTTGTATGTGCATAGACAGTGGAGATTTCATGTCTGAGATCAGGGGGTGGTTTGAATATACAGAATATGGCAAGTAGAAATTAGTAGGTGGTATAGGAAGTGATCCCTCTAGTTTTATGTATGTGAATAAATATGGCAACAGTGTATGCATGTTAATTACAGTAGCAACTGACAATCTGTGTAACATTTATATATTTTTTGAAGTTACCTCATTTCATAGGTTTGTAAAACGTATGATATATTTTTTGAAGTTACCTCATTTCATAGGTTTGTAAAACGTATGTATATTGAATATGCAATAAAATAATAAAGCTGTTGAAATGAAGTCATTAACTCAAGGAATTTTTTCTCACTATTAGTGTGTTCAGCTTGAATAGTTTGTGGAACTTGATTGGCCTCTGTGTATCTACAAAGGTAGGCAGCTTAGAGGTAGTGTTGGGGGTTGTGATACAAAGGTACACTTCAAGAGGGTGCAGGAGGGGTTATTGAAATTGTTTGGTCATCTAGAAAAGATGGAGCAGAATGGGTTGACCCACATGGGTTTTTAATTCAGTGTTGGAAGGAAGAAAGGGTAGGGATCATCCCATGAAGTGTTGGAGGGAGTGGATAAAGGGTTAGAGTGGTAGGAGCTTAGCATACAGCAAGAATGTGGGAGCATTTGTCCTGCAGACTGACAGAACAAGTCTTCTGTCCCCTGCAGACAATACCCACACAACTTCTGCCTCTTCTTTGCGTGACAACATCCCCAACAGTCACTAATCACCTCCAAAATACCCACTCATGAACTCTTGCCTGCCATCGTTCACTTACACCGTTGTTCCATTTCAACTCTTCAAAATCACATGATAAATTTTCCTCAATACTCCTGCCTAACATTAAAATTCTACCATACCATCTCCTCCCTTCAGTACAACTATACCTCCCTTGTGCCTTTTTCAAAATCACATCTGCCAGCGCTTCTTTTACTCCCCATCTTAACCTTTCCTTTTCCTTCAGTTATATTACATCTTTACAGCTCCACCATTACCATATACAGTGGACCCTCGGTTAACGAAAGGTCCTGTTAACGAGAGTTTCGGAAAACGTAAGCTTTTTTCGTAATCGGTTAGCGAAAAAGTCCTCGGTTACCGAAAGGTATTAGACGCGTCCGCCTGCTCCGCGCAAGCGCAGGACGCCAGTGAAGCGTTGTTTACCATTGAGAGAACATTACCCAGCGCGCTCTTTCAAAGATTCACAATATATTTGGTGTATTTTTTGGTGGTTTTAGTTATTGCCACTGTGAAATAAGTCACCATGAGTCCAAAGAAGCTTCCTAGTGGCACCCTTGGGGTAAAGAGTGAGGAACACCATCGAACTGAAGAAGGAAATCATAGAAAATATGAGAGTGGTGTACGTCTGAGTGATCTTGCCAGGATGTACAAGAAAACTCCATCTACTATCGGCACTATCCTGGCACAGAGAAATGAGATCAAGAAAGCTAATGTTGCAAAAGGGGTTAATTTGTTAACGAAACAAAGATCGAAAACAGTGGATGAGGTTGAGAAGTTGTTGTTGGTATGGATCCATGAAAAACAGAGAGCGGGTGATAGTATTTCTATGGCGATAATTTGTGAAAAGGCAAGGAAGTTGCACGCAGATCTTGTGAAGACAATGCCTGCAACCAGTGGTGAGGAGAGTGATTTTAAAGCCAGCAAAGGCTGGTTTGAGAAGTTTAAGAAACGTAGTGGCATACACAATGTTGTGAGGCATGGTGAGGCAGCCAGCTCAGACAAACGTGCAGCTGAAAAATTTGTGCTGGAATTCAAGGGGTTCGTAGAGGCTGAACAATTCCTCCCCCAACAAGTGTTTAATTGTGATGAAACAGGCCTGTTTTGGAAGAAAATGCCCAACAGGACCTACATTACTCAGGAGGAAAGGCACAGCCAGACACAAGCCTATGAAAGACAGGCTAACTCTTATGATGTGTCCAATGCCAGTGGTGATTTTAAAGTGAAGCCTTTACTGGTGCATCACTATGAAAATCCCAGACCCTTCAAGAATCACGGTGTTGACAAGAATAAATTGTGTGTGCATTGGAAAGCTAACACCAAGGCATGGGTCACTACGGAGATTTTCAAGGAATGGATGACTGGAGTGTTTGGCCCTAGTGTGAAGAAATACCTCCTGGAAAATAAATTGCCACTCAAGTGCCTCCTGCTACTGGACAATGCTCCTGCTCATCCTCACAACTTGCAAGAGTTGTTGCCTGACAACATAAATTTCATCAAAGTGAAGTTCTTGCCTCCTAACACCACTCCTCTCCTCCAGCCCATGGACCAGCAGGTCATTTCCAACTTCAAGAAACTGTACACCAAAGCACTGTTTCAGAGGTGCTTTAATATGACCAATGACTCTGAATTGACCCTAAGAGAGTTCTGGAAAGAACACCTCAATATCGTGCATTGCATAGGCCTTATAGGTAAGGCTTGGGAGGAAGTGACTTCCAGGACTCTGAACTCTGCTTGGAGACCACTGTGGCCGGATTGTGTCCAAGAGAGGAATTTTGAAGGATTTGAGGCTGACCCTGACCCTGACGACCCTGTGCCTGTTGTGGAACATGTTGTGGAAGATATTGTGGAATTGGGGAACAGCCTGGGGTTGGAGGTGAGTGGTGAGGATGTGGAAGAGTTGGTGGAGGAGCACAGGGTAGAGCTAACAACTGAAGAGCTGCAAGAGCTTCATCTGGAACAGCAACAGACCACAGCTGAGGTTATTGCTTCAAAGGAAGAGAGAGAGAGAGATAAGGAGGTGCCTTCTTCAGTGCTTAAGGAGATGTGTACAAAGTGGAATGAGTTGCAGACATTTGTTGAAAGATACCACCCTGAGCAAGCTGAAATGAGCCTTCTGTGCAACCACTTCAGTGACAGAGCTATGTTGTACTTCAGAAAAGTGTTGAAGAGTCGCCAGAAACAGAGGACTGTGGACAGCTACTTCACCAGGCAGGGGTCTAGTGACTCTCAAGCTGGTCCTAGTGGCATTAAAAGACCAAGAAGGAAGTAACCCCAGAGAGGGACTTGTCACCTGAAGTCCTTTTGGAGGGGGATTCCCCTTCCAACCACTAACACCTGCTCCAATCATCATGTACATATCTTCCAGATGCCTGCAAGTCTCTTCAATAAAGGTAAGTAAATGTTATTTTTTTTTATTTTGAGTGATTATTTTTTTGTGGAACGAATTAATTGTATTTACATTATTTCTTATGGGAAATAAGGTTTCAGATAACGAAAGATTCAGATTAAGTAATAGCTCCTGGAACGGATTAATTTTGTTAACCGAGGGTCCACTGTACTACACAAACTTTTCGGTCAACTACAAATTCAGTTCACCATCAGTTTTACATCCACCATAACCAACTCTGGAAGCCATTCAGCATTGTTACTCAAATTTAACCATTTCGCTGTCGGTGCCATAATATTACGGCTTGCAAGCCAGTGTTGGTGCCGTAGTATTACCCCAAAATTCTAGCGGCTTCCAATCTTGCAGAAGAAAGCTGGTAGGCCTACATATGAGAGAATGGGTCTGAGTGGTCAGTGTGTGCAGTATAAAAAAAAATCCTGCACAACTCAGCGCATAATGAGAAAAAAAAACTCTGACTGCAAATAAAACCATAAAAAACCATCTGAAAGTCTGTATTTTAAACCATACACACGGTCAGTTTTGTTTTCTCCATCAAGCACCGCATGGGGCAGGTTTTTTTTTTTTTTATAGGACACTCGCCGCACAGACCTCATTCCCTCACATCCAAAATTTACCTCTCACAGCTTATCTAAGTGAGCTGAGCTCATGCTGTAGAGCTATATCACAGTCCCTGGCCTCAGTGGTGTAGTTCTACATGATGGGCAGAAAAAGGGTTAATGACCTAAATAGGGACCAAAGGAATGGTTATTTTGGTGATAACCATGTTAAGCAACTCGCATTTTCCCACAAAGCCCATGTTATAATTTGAAATGGGGAACGAGACTATAGTATTCCAAACCCAATTTTTATTAATTTTTTTTCAGTGGTAAAAATAAAAATGTGTATCCCCTATAAATGGGTCCATTGTTTAGTAAAATCATTGTGGGTTTATACCCTGTTTAATGAGCGTGTAACACGGTATCTACCTGGAGAGAATTCCAGGGGTCAACGCCCCCACGGCCCGGTCCGTGACCAGGCCTCCTGTATGATAAAGTAAATAGAATCTGATTGTGTGAGTGAATGAGGAGCAATGTTTTATATTATACATCCCACCACTGCTCCCTTCATTGAATTGTTGAACAGTTGCAGTATTGGGTGACAGCACATGAGCTGTTTCTTTTGTACATTAGTGGTGGTAAATTATTTAAGTTGAAGAAGAAACTGGATAAGTATCTTCACCAGGTGCCAGATCAACCAGGCTGTGATGGATATGTGGGGCAGCAGGCCTCCAGCAGCAGCAGCCTGATTGACCAGGCAAGCACCAGACTAGCCTAGCCCATGGCCATGCTCCGAGAGTAGTGAAACTCGAAACACTTCAAAGGAATATTTCCTGTCTTGTTTTTCAGTGATTTTATGATGAGTAAGACTTCAGTAGGAACTAGATATAGAGAATTTGGATAATTTCCAGTAAGGTAGCCATTTGCCTTGTATTTGAAGTTGGAATTTTGCTTGCTAGTTTTGCTCCTAGAGTAGAGAAGAAATCATTACGTTTGTTGGCAGTGTCTGCAGGCTGGATGTGAGGTTCATCTGGTTAAGTTTATATCTCTGTTTCTTGATGGTTTTCAAGAGGTAAGGATTTCGCATCCCTTTTATTTTGTTAAATCTCCTTGCATAATTAAGTTGTTTAGACTTCCTTATTAGATTAGCAAGTATTGACATACTGTACATCGTTTGGTCTGTTCTTTTGATATTAAGCCCAGTTTGAACTGCTTTTTGTATCGATGACTTTTATCAATGGATTTGAGGATGTTATTTGTAAGCCATGAGCTGTTTAGTCTCTGCTGTGATGTGTTTAGTTTTAAATACAAAAAAGCACAATACCATTATTTGAACAATACACACAGCCTTTCCCGTGTGTGGGTTATTTGTGTGTTTAGTTTTAATTGGACAGTGTTGTAGAGATTTTTTTTTTTTTTTTTAAGAAAAATTGTAATGCATTCATTAATATCTTGGCTTTCGGCTAACTGTCTGTGCCAGTCAATGTCATTAATGTTGAAATAAATTTATTTACTGATGACTCATCATCGAGACGAAAGGAGATCTTACTGGTATCTCGTAACAATTTACACCTGTTGGTTTTGAGGAAGGTGGGGTAGTGATCTGCAGTGTTATCTGTGATTATCCCTGCTTTGAGAGGCAATATAGTATTGGACCAGATATGGTCAAGTAATGAGGCACTTGTCTTAGAGATTCTTGTTGGCTTAGTTATAGATGGTAGTAGAAAGCAGTTGTTCGTAGTGTTTATGGAGTCAGCTTCTTGAGAGTCAGCTGCTTGGATGAGGTTTATGTTTAAGTAGCCAGCAATTATTAGATGGTGTTTATTCATCTGTGTCTATTATGTATGTTAGGTTGTCACAGATTGTCAGAGGCACTATAGTTTATAGCTATTGGAAATTTAATATTTATGGGCACATCCCCCTCCCCCCCCCCAAAAAAAAAAAAAAAAACATTTAATTTTAGAATAGTATGTGTATGGAGTGAATGGAGACGAATGGTTTTTGGGACCTGACGAGCTGTTGGAGTGTGAGCAGGGTAATATTGTGTGAAGGGATTCAGGGAAACCAGTTAATTGATTTAGTTGGACTTGAGGCCTGGAAATGGGAAGTACAATGCCTGCACTTTAAAGGAGGGGTTTGGGATATTGAAAGTTTGGAGGGACTTCTAAACTGTCATATTCTGAGCTCCTCTGCAAAGACAGTGATTATGTATGAGTGTGGTGAAAGTGTTTAATGATGATGAAAGTATTTTCTTTCTTTTTGGGTCACCCTGCCTCGGTGGGAGACGGCCGACTTGTTGAAAAAAAAAAATGTATATATTGAAATGTTGTACACTACTAGTGCCATTCCTTTAAACTTTGCATGCTAAGAATTGCATTGTACAAAAATTGCGTGACACATTGAGAACAGATATGCTAAATATTTTAAAATCAACCTTCACTTTTTTTTATATACAGCCTCTCCTCACTTAGCGACGTACTCGTTTACCGACACCTCGGACTTACGATGGGCTCCCTGACCAGTATTTATACCTAAATAATGTATATTACAGTGGATTTCCTCTATTCTGTTTATTTCAATATTACAGTGGATTTCCTCTATTCTGTTTATTTCAATATACAGTACACTACTGTATAAACTTTTAAAAATGTACCAGAAATGTTATAAATGGTGCAAAGGTGTCTTTAAAACAATATCAAATATTGTTGACATAAACTCACTACCATTATAGTAGGCTCCTCACTTAGCGACGAATTAGTTTACCGACGAGGTCTCGGGAACAGAACTCCGTCGTTAAGTGAGGAGAGGTTGTAGTATAAAATATTCATAGTAGTATTATATGATGATAACTTGCCACTACAGCAAGTAAGAGAGAGGTGAAAGTGTATAAACTAAGGGAGGAGGAAGTTAGGGTGAGATATAAGCAACTATTGGCAGAAAGGTGGGCTAGTGCAAGTTTGGGTAGTGAGGGGTTAAAGAGGGATGGGATAGTTTTAAAAAAGCACTATTAGAATGTGGGGCAGAAGTTTGTGGCTATAGAAGGGTGGGTGCAGGAGGAAAGAGGAGTGATTGGTGGAATGATTAAGTAAAGGGTGTAATAAAAGAGAAAAAGGTAGCTTATGAGAGGTTTTTACAAAACAGAAGTGTTAATAGAAGAGCAGAGTATATGGAGAATAAAAGAAAGGTGAAGAGAGTGCAAAAGGAGAGCAAATGATAGAGTGGGAAAGGCACTGTCAAGAAATTTTGTTGAAAATAAGAAAAAATTTTGGAGTGAGATAAACAAGTTAAGAAAGCCTAGAGAACGAATGTATTTGTCAGTTAAGTGTCAGTTAACCCTTTCAGGGTCCAAGGGGGGTCTCCGAAACTCGCTCTCAGGGTCCAAGAATTTAAAAAAAAAATTATTTTATCTTATGAAATGATAGAGAATCTTTTTCCGATCATAACGCCACAAAAATTATGAAATTGATCAAAAACTAACGGAATTATGCTTTCGCGAAGTTAGCGGTAGCCATGACACTTACGCATCGGTGATTTCGCCCACTTTGAGCCATATTTTCGGCAAATTCCATTGTTTCAGTCAACTAAAATTATAGCTATTTCGCTAGAACTCCATTTCTTCTATCGATTGAGTACAAGAAACCGCCTATTTACCAATTACAACTACCCAAAATAATGGTCAGAAAACGGCAATTTGGCCAATTTCACACAAATCTCAAACAATGCCAATTTCAAAATAGGGTCCTGAATAAACAAGGCAGACATTCCTGGCACTAAAATAACGTCTTCTCTGTTCATTAGTCACGTTTCCAGTCCCCTCTTACATTACTTTTTCTTTTTATTTTGAATTTTTATTCTCACAAAAAAATAGAAGATTTACTGTTATGTATACAACTGCATCATTGTAAAAATGGTATAAATAATATTAGAGCACTTGTGCATGAATATTAGACTCACCAGTTGATGGGTATTGGATGCATGGTGTG
Organism: Cherax destructor; assembly: GCA_009830355.1. Classification (NCBI taxonomy): domain Eukaryota; kingdom Metazoa; phylum Arthropoda; class Malacostraca; order Decapoda; family Parastacidae; genus Cherax; species Cherax destructor. The sequence goes on from WNWK01011627.1 coordinate 50,944, forward strand.
ATTTGTTTACTCTTGAACATCGTCAAAAATCGAACATTTTCGCTACTTTGAGCTCAATTTCAAGGTACTTGTCGTTGTCAAACCAATCAAAATCATCTCTATTTCTGTAATATATCTTCCAGTCTATCAAATGAGACCAAGAAAACGAGAATACATCAATAAATACCATACGAAAATAGACTGCAAAGTCGCTGTTTTAAACCAAAAAAACGGTCAGTTTTTTTTTTCCTCATTATGCACTGTGTGGTGCAGGAATTCTTTTATACTGTGCACACTGACCGCACAGACCAATTCTATCACATCTAGGCCTAACAGCCTGTTTCTGCTTGATTTGAGGGCGCTAGAATTTAGGCGTACTAGTACGTCAATAACCCCAGGGCGTAAGCCGTACTAGTATGTCAATAACCCTGAAAGGGTTAAGTGTTGTTGATAAGCCTCAGATTCTGTCAACAACTTTGCACAAGCATCATACTAAAACAAACTGTGAATGTTTCCACATACACAAATATTAAACACATTTTTTGAGTAATATTCTTTTTATGCATACAGTGTGGCAACATTTCTCACAAATTCACAAAAACAGGATTGCAAACAAATCAGAGCAGGTGGGACTTGAACCCATGGATAGTGAGTCCTAAAACTCACAGGCCAGGGATTTTTTAGGACTCGTTAGCCATGGGTTCAAGCCCTACCTGTTCCATGATTTGTGTGGCAATATTACTAGCACATTCATTCCAGATGTTATTGTGTGGAAGCTTAATGTACAGTACTTCACATTCTCTTGAACTTTTTTTTTTTTTTTTCATGAGCTGCTATACTGCATTTTGCTTCCCTTCCTTTTATGAATTCCTGTACAGTGGTCCCTCGGTTTTCGTTCATCTCCAAACTCGAACATTTATATAAGTGTATTTTCGTAAGTGCTGTTGCAAGTGTATTTTTGGGGGTCTGAAATAGACTAACCTACGTGACATTATTTCTTAAGGAAGTAAATTTGTTCGGTAATGGCACTTGAGCAGCATTCTGGAATGAATTTTCGGCGAAAACGAGGGACCACTGTATATTTAGAATGTTGATAAATTAAAGGATTATAGTGGCATTGACCATAGACATACTGAGACAGCTGACTAATGTTGGGTTGACTGGCGGCTTACAATGGGGTAAGGGCTGTGAGGGTGTACAAATTGTATTTAGTATCTTTACAGGCTTCACTCTTAAAAGGAGGTTCCTTGATGCTTGTGAAGGGCTCTTGATGTAATGAATTGACCAATGCTCCAATTTCTTGAATCAAGCCTGAATGCCTTCCATTTTCCTAGGTGCTTTGTGACCCCAACAGGTTTAGTGCTCCCCTATGAATGTAATAATAATAGTAATAATTCACAGGCTTCAACCATGCCATATCAGCGTACCTTTATAGCTTCGATATATCTTCGATGAGTTCTGAGTTCTTCTATCCCCGGAGCCTGGCCATGGTCCAGGCTCGTCTGGTGTTTGCCTGGTCAACCAGGCTGTTGCTGCTGGTGGCTCGCTGCCCCACACTTCCATCACAGCCTGGTTGATCTGTCACCTGGTGAAGATACTTATCTAGTCAAAAATGTACTGAAAGAGGAGCCAGCTGTTAATTTGCCTGTAATCACTGATGCAATAAAAAAAAGTTCTAGATTTTTAAAATAAAATCAGAGGTGGTAATGGGTACTTGAACTTACTGTTTCATGACTCGCAAGATCATAACAATATGATTGCAAGCTAACAACGGAACAGGTGAGGTTTGAATCCATGGTGAGTGAGTCACTCACCATGGGTTCAAACCTCACCTGTTCCATGGTTTTGTTTTCTTGTTTCATATAAATGTGTGGAGTCAACTAATAGTCTAGCTTTCTGGTAAAAATTTATCATGGGAACTGCAACTTGAAAACACAATTTACAGTTGTTCATAATCACACACAAATGTACTGTACATGCATGCATATATACATACATACATACACATTTATGCACACTTATATACACATACACACATACATAATGATCTACCTTTTAAAAAAGAAAGAGTTTGTATAACTGCTGGTGTACAATATTAAGTGTGATAGCTCTGAGATGTGAAATAGGTGTTTTGCACTCACCTAGTAGGTAGTTCACAATAGGTAGGTCCAATCTTTCCTCACTAAGCTAAGCTGTTTTTCTGTTTGGTTGTCACGACACTAGGCTTTGGATTTTTGTCCTTCGAAACGGAAGAGGCTGTGGATAGAGCGGTGGCAGAGCACTTTGTCAACATAAATGGAAAGCAGGTATTAGTCTTAAGTATTTTTAGTTTTACTGTTCCTTCAGCTGCCTTTCTGGACTGCATAACAATATTAATATATGGTGTTATTGGCTTTGTTAATTCTTTGTGCTCTCATTATCAGCACTTGCACTTTTGAAATTTTCACCCCTTTAATTTGAGTTGTATTGCTAAGAGCACCTGTTAAGTGGGTAATGTTGTCAGAAAGGTTGCTAGGTACTTCCAGGGGTATATGCAAAAATCTTCCAGACACGAATTTGTGAAAGCATCCAATTGGTAGTTTTCATTCAATAATTTTGATATATACATCAGCCATCATCCGAGAGCTAAATTATTTATTTTGATATTTCACAAATTATTCCAGAAATGGGTTATGTACAGTTTATATAAATTCTGTGCATGTATTTAAGTTTGTTAATGTTAAAAGCCTAGAACTGTTACCTTTAGTAAGAGTCCATTGCCATAGAAGCATTATGAAGAGTGTGTGTTTTAAGTTAGCAGGTACTTTGTTGTAGTGATAAGTCAGCCACGGTAAGTTTGTCATCTTAGTTTTTTATACACTCTAGACTCTTAATGAGGATGAATTGTATCACAATTTCTCATTTTAATATTTTTATCACTTATCCAGTACAGTACAATTCATTCCTCATAAATTTCTTATGAGCCAAAATCCATGATATCTACAATGCAAATACTTTACCTGATTAATTTATTTCCAAACCGCTGAAGGTTGAAATAAAGAAGGCGGAGCCAAGAGATGCCAGCAAGGCGCAGGAGGAAGGTGGACAGTGGGGTACACACCCAGACAATCAGTGGGGGATGCCAGTGGGACCACCTGGAATGCCTGGCCTTAACAATGTAAGTGTTCTTTGTGCATTTGATGCCAATTTATATTCAGTACATGTTTACATGTACAGTATGTGTACATGAATGTACATATGTGCATCCGTATGTACTATGTACCTACATCATCATAAAAAGGTCAGGTGTTGTAAGTTGACTTGTGAAGTGTAATCTCGTCCCTATATGCCTTTCTGTTGATCTTTTGTGTTTACAGTTCCCTGATAATGTGAAAAATCACAAAAGTGCTTGGAATTTCACCATTTTTTCACAATGGTTGTTCTGCATATGTATGACATGGTTAACAAAGGAAATATTCTTTTCCTCTTCTTCATTGTGGTGGGTTACTGAAAGCAGTTATACATTTTTTTGAGGATAGGCTCAGGTCAGGGTATGTAGGAGAGAGGGAGATTATTTCCCATTAGAAGTAGGCCTTAGACAGGGATGCATGATATCACCATGGTTTAATATATTTTTAGATGGAGTTGTAAGAGAAGTGAATGCTGGGGTGTTGGGGAGAAGTGCAGGATTGGAAGATAAAGAATCTTAACACAGAGTGGGAGTTTTCACAGTTGCTTTTTTGCTGATGACACTGCTTTTGGGAGATTCTGAAGAGAAGTTGCAAAGGTTGGCGGATGAATTGGAAGCAAGGTGATGAGGGTAATATATAATTTAGGCAAGGAAAATAAATAACAAAAAGGCACAATACCCTTCCTCAGTCTCTGTGTGTTAGTGTGACTTTGTAAATGGTCCAAGTCGGGCCGAAACGTCGTCGTAAGCTCCTCTCTTTTATATGTGCAGGTTGTGTGTGTATAGGCAATGAAAGATTGGATGTCAGATTGGAGGGAGGGAGTATGGAGAAAGTGAATGTGTTCAGATATTTAGAAGTGGATTTGTAAGCAGATGGGTCTATGAAAGATGAAGTGAATCATAGAATTGACGATGGGAAAAAGGTGAATGATTCATTGAAGTATCTGTAGAGACAAGGGTAATGTATGGGACTATAGTTGTACCAACACTCTTATTGTGTGAATCATGGGTTGTGAATGTTGCAGCAAGGAGAAGGCTGCATGGCAGTAATGATATCATGTCTGATGGCAGTGTGTGGTGTGAATATTATGCACAGAATTTGTAACTTGGTGATTAGAAGGAGGTGCAGGGTTACTGAAAGTATTATCCAGAGGTCTGAGGAGGGGTTGTTGAGGTGGTTCTGACATTTAGAGAGGATGGAAGAAAATAGGATGACTTGAAGGGCATATAAATCAGTAGTAGAAGAAAAGCAGGGTAGGGGTCATCCTAGGAAAGGTTGGAGGATAGGGGTAAAGGAGGTTTTGTGTGTGAGGGGCTTAGACATCCAGCAAGCTTATGTGAGCATATTAGATAGTATCAAGTAATGGAAAGTGGTTTTTATGAATTGATGAGTTGTTGGAGTGTGAGCAAAGTAACATGAAGGGATTCAGGGAAACTGGTTAGCCAGACTTGAGGCCTGGAAATGGGAAGTAAAGTGTCTGCACTCTGAAGGGTGGGTGGAGATTTTTGCAGTTTTGAATTGTAGTATCAGCACCCCTCTTGCAAGACTGATGGTGAAAGTGTTTCTTCTCTTTTGGGTCACCCTCCCTCAGTGGAAAATGACTGGTTTGTTGAAAAAAATATTTATATGTTTTAACAAACTAGCCATCTCCCACCAAAGTAGGGTGACCAAAACAGAAGAAACATTTATCATCACTCACTCTATCTCTGTCTTACCAGTGGGGCACTGATAATACAGTTCAAAACTGCAAATGTACCTACCCCTCAGAGTGCAGGCACTGTACTTCTCACTTCCAGGACTCAAGTCCAGCTAATTGTTTTCTCTGAATCCCTTCATAAATGTTACCCTGCTCACACTTCAAGAGCACATCAAGTCATAAAAACCACTTGTTACCGTTCACTTACATCTAAAATACTCACATATGCTTCCTGGATGTCTAAGCCCCTTGCACACAGAAAAGGTGGGTAACTTGACTATAGCATCTTGTCCTCATTCTTTGATTGTTTGTTGACCTGGATATAGCAGGCACACGATCTTTGCGACTAGAGGATCCAAGACTTCACTGGCCACCCTTCATATAAGAGGAATTAGGGAGAGAATCAAACTGTCTACAATAGGCAGTTTCTTGAGAGATTCCTGATCGACAGGGCTGTGAGTGATGCTCATGTCAGACTACAGTGGTACCTCGAGTTACGATGGTCCCCAAAATCGCCCTTTTATGTAAGTTTATTTTTTTAAATGCTTTTGTAAGTATATTTTTGGGGGTGTAAAAGGACTAGTCAATTTTACATTATTCCTTATGGGGATAAATTCGTTTGGTAATGGCACTTGAACAGCATTCTCGAACGAAAAAATATCGTAACTCGAGGTACCATTGTATATGCAACGGGCAAAAACCACCTGATTCAAATAGTGGAATCATTTGACACTCACTGTACAGATGTGGCTCCATTCTCCAGTTCACTCAGCATGCAGGAATTGCTGGATCGCATTGATGTACTTGACATAGTTGATCCAGAGTTTAGCTGTTTGACTCTCACCAGCGAGCTCATCTAGGTGGTTGCTGTTACTGTTGCTGAGCTGCTCTATATCACTGGTGTGTTCATTGTCAACAGTAGTAAATTCACCTGCCAGAAGTGCTTGATGTGTTTCATGTAGATGTTGAATGTCAACCCTAACCAATGCACCTGGAGTATTCAACAGGAGGGATATTATGGCTGCAGATGACAAGAGAGATGTGCTCATAGTGCTGCTGGCCTATGCTTGGCCACCTAACATATGGACCACTGTGTTGAATGCATAGTCTCCCATATTTTCCAACCCACTACCTGCTATCGCATAACCAATGGAACCCTTGTATGATACAAGCATGTGGAATCTTCCCAATCTTACACACGGGTCAGATCAAGTGAGGATGGAACGATCTCAGCGGCCTTGATGTTAAGACGATGGTTGAAAGTCAGCATTTGTGCAAATCTCAGTGTAAACAATAATAATAGCAACACATTCTTGCGAATTCTGCACATGGAATATCTCTGTGGCGATTAACTTTTTTGGATAATAGCCTCTCCAAGAGGAGTGGAGCAAGCTGTTCCTTCTGTGTGAAGTTTTTTCAGATCGCAATGTGGTTTAGGTCTGTAGGCAGGTGCATTAGTGAGTTTGAACTTCTCTGTAGTTATGTGAGAGTGACAGCTACTGAGCATGTCAGTGAGTTAATTTGATGCATATTTCCTGTGGATATAAATGGCTAACAACAATAGAAGCTGTGATATGAATGACCTAGGTCAACAAGCTGATTCAGTGCAAAGAACTATTGCAGTACATCAACGTTCAACCGTTGTGTGTTTATCAGTCTTTGATTTGATAATGCCATGGAGTAAGTGATCAATAGATTCCAGTATTATTGGCTTAGCATTGTTGAGGTTATGCGCATCAGTATTTTCTCAACAATTATACACGAGTTCTTATTTCATCATATATTATCGATGATGCTATCTATGATATTGTCTTGTATATCGTGTGGTGATGTAGTGCTACCCTCTCACTTTAAAAATTCTATGCCAAGATCACAAAAACTATATTTGGCTTACCACCACTCACTGAACACCATAATGATCTTTCAGTCTTTGATGGAGTCTCTTTGGGGTGTAATCTTGCACATCACTGTAGTAACATTGATATATATTAACAAGGTCAGGCAGAGAGTTCTGACATTCATCATTGTTATCTAAATATTCACACATTTGTCAAAGGTGGTCTCACATTTTTCAGTATTAATAAGTCTGTCACTTAAGATTCTCGGCAGAATCTTGCTGACAAAGTAGGTAGAAAAGTTGAGCACACTTTTCATAGTATTTCCTCTCTGCCTCCACTAAATCGAAAGAAAACCATACATGCAGTTTCATAGCTGAACCCCATGTACCTCTTCTCTTATCAACATTTTTAACACCTCTTAGTTAACCATTTAAACTGGCACATTTCCACTAGTGCACCACACATGGATCAACACACTATTTTTCCTGCATTCAAATTTGGTGCCAGAGGTCCAGTAGGCCTATGCAGTAGAGAATGGGTCTGCTCACTTGGTGTATGTCATATTAAAAAAAATCTGGTACCCTATAGTGCCTCATGTGAGTGCCAGTTCATTTGAGCACCAGCTAGAACAGGCAACATGGCAAACCCCAGGGATTCACTCACTTCTTGTCATATTAACACTTTACTTTTCGAGGAAAGTGATGCCACTGGTAGTGGCATCCTGCCAGATTGTTCTATCACCAGCAAGTCCCCAGAGTTAAGAGTACTTCCCACCATACTTTGATGAGCCCATTGTGAACCTGGTCATAACCCAGACGAACAGTGATGTTCACTATGTCATGGACCCAAGTCTTTTGTGACCTCTTCCCTTGTAACAGATTCTTACTGTTGCTACAAATGTTGCACTGTGGGGGGGGGGTGAGCCATTGATCAATGCCCACAGTCAACCCTTTGAGGGGTCCAGACCCCCGATCGGAAACATGTCCACAGGTTCAAGAATTTTCTAAAAAAAAAAAAATTATTATGAAAGGATAATCTTTTCCAAAGGTAATAACACTAAAAGTACAAAATTTGCTGGAAAACTTGCATACAGAATTATGCTTTCACAAAGTTAGCAGTCTCAGCTATATTTATGCACCAGCAATTTCGCCCACTTTGAGTCCTATTTAGGCCAATTCCCCATTGTTACATTCTATCGATTGAGTACAGGAAACCACCCATTTAACTGTTTCAACTATCCAATAAAGTGATTAGATATCAGAAATTTGGTCAGTTTCACACAAAATTAAAATAAAAAAAATGATAATTTAAAAATAGGATCCAGTTCAAATAATAGACATTCCTGGCACTAAAACATTTCCTCTGTTCATTAGTTACATCCCCAGGCCTCTTCCCTATTACACTTGCTGCCCATTTTGAATTTATTTTCACACAAAAAATAGAAGATTACTGTTATACAGATTACTGCATTATTGTAATAATTGTATAAATAATGTCAGCGCATTTGTGAACATGTATTAGACTGACCAGTTTGATGTGTATTGGACAAGTGACGTGATTTATGTCCACTGAAATAATAGCAAATATCTAATATTTCTGCTATTTTGAGCTCACATTCAAGCTACATATAGTTCTGAAACTAATCAAAATTATCTCTGTTTCTGTAATATATCTTCCATTTGATATAATTATACCAAGAAACCTAGAATAAAACCAGAAAAAACATCTGAAAGTAAACTGCAAAGTTGCTGTTTTTACCCTTACAGGGTCCAAGAATTTTCAAAAACGTTTTTGTTTGGTTTTCTTATGAAATGGTAGAGAATCTTTTTCTGAAAGTAATAAAATGAAAAAATACGAAATTTGATCGAAAATTGACTAAATTACACTCACGAATTTTGCTGTGTCGGCGATATTTACGCATCAACGATTTTGCCCACTTTGACTCCTATTTTAGGCGAATTACATTGTTCCAGTAGACAATATTCTTAGCTATTTCGCTAGTATGCCTTCTATTTTACTAGAAACCACCCAATCAACTATTTTAACTACCCAATAAAGTGATCAGAAATTGGTAATTTGGCCAATTTAACACAAATTTCAAGATACAGTGGACCCCCGAGTAACGTAAAAACTTCATTCCAGAAGCCTGCTTAAGTGCCATTACCGAACGAATTTACTCCCTTAAGAAATAATGTCAAGTAGGTTAGTCCATTTCAGACCCCCAGAAATACACTTACAAAAGCACTTGCAATATTATACTTACATAATTGTACGATTTCCAGGGTGTTTGTTACTCGGGGTTCCACTGTATTCCAATTTCAAAATAGGATCCAGAATAAAAACTGCAGGCATTCCTGGCACTAAAACAACATTTCCTCTGTTTATTAGTTATGTTCCCAGGCTTTACATATGAATTCCATTTTGATTTTTTATTCACACAAAGAATTTTTATTCACAAAAAAAATAGAAGATTTACTGTTATGCAATGTTGTAATAATTTTATAAATAATATCAGCGCATTTGTGAATGCATATTAGGCCCACCAGTTGACATGTATTGGACGTGTAACGTGATTTGTTTACTCTTGAACATCGGCAAAAATTGAACATTTCTGCTACTTTGAGCTTAATTTCAAGCTATTTTGACTTCTCAAAACCATCAAAATCATCTCTATTTCTGTAATATATTTTCCATTCTATGAAATGAGACCACGAATGCAACCATAAAAACTATATGAATATACACCGCAAAGTTGCTGTTTTAAATAAAAAACACTTGCAGTTTTTTTCCTCATTTTGCACTGTGCTGCAAGATTTATTTTATGTGGTGCACATTTACTGCATCAACCCATTCTGTCATATTCAGTCCAAAATTCACCGCTCACAGCATATCTGAGTGGGCTGAGCTCATCATGTAGTACTATGGCACGGACCCTGGCTTCAAAGCCATAGAACTTTGGCATGGACCCTGGCTTCAAAGCCATAGAACTATGGCACTGACTCTGGCTTCAAAGCCATAGAACTATGGCACTGACTCTGGCTTCAAAGTCATAGAACTATGGCATGAACCCTGGCTTCAAAGCTATGGAACTATGGCATGGACGCTGAAAGTGTTAAACCAAATACAGTGGTACCTCGAGTTACGATGGTCCCCAAAATCGCCCTTTTATGTAAGTTTATTTTTTTAAATGCTTTTGTAAGTATATTTTTGGGGGTGTAAAAGGACTAGTCAATTTTACATTATTCCTTATGGGGATAAATTCGTTTGGTAATGGCACTTGAACAGCATTCTCGAACGAAAAAATATCGTAACTCGAGGTACCACTGTACGTGGTCACAGTTTCCCCCCCCCCCCCATCGTGCACTATATGGGGGAACATTTTTTTTATATGGTGCACACTCAACAAACAAACAAACAAACAAATTTTATTTCATTGCAGATTACATGGGTATCGGAAGTTACAATGTAAATTGAGTGCAAGGAGAGCCACTGACAGCCATGGCATTAGGGGCAGCTTATTCTAGTCCTTAAAAACTATGTACTTAATATTAGAGAAATTTATTGAGTTTATTCTAGTTAAAAATTATTTTCAAAATTACAATACAGTGGACCCCCGAGTTTCGTAAAAACTTCACTCCTGAAGTCTGCTCAAGTGCCATTACCGAACGAATTTACTCCCTTAAGGAAAAATTTCACGTAGGTTAGTTTATTTCAGACCCCCAAAAATACACTTCCACAAGAACTTACAAAATTATACTTACATAATTGCACGATTTCCGGGGTATTCGTTAACCGAGGGTCCACTGTATGATGAAATTTTACTGTTTAAATTATTATATAATGATATTAGATCTTAGATTGTTACAGGTGTTAAGATTCTTGAATGATAATATGGAATTGAGATTATCTTAAGGAAAATAACATTGAGCATTTTTGACATTAACTTATAATATGAGTAGGGGGTAACATAATACAGGTATCCCTCAACATTCGCGAGGGTTAGGGGATCAAGAGCCTCGTGAATGTTGAAAAATCGCGAATGTTTGGTGCCCCAATATATTGTAGGGAAATATAATACAATACTGCTTCCTTAACCTATTGAACCATGAACAATCGTAAAACACATATAAACATCATAAAATAATGTACTATATACATGTTATTTTGACATGAGCTGGCTGTGGTGGGAGGCCTGTAATAGTATAATTATACAATATGTATTTTATAGTGTTGTGAAGTGTCATGGGGAATCAAGAGTTACATACACACTGCTTCTTCTCCCTCTGCTGTAGCTCCGCCCACTTTGTAATGATGCCAAATGTTGAATTAAATATGTATACATTAGAACAAAAATGAAACTCCAACTTCATAACTTTATTTTAATTTGCATAACTCATATATTACAGAAAACAATAAAAAGTAAAATACACATACAACGAGTTAAGCTTACAGAAAATACATTAAATTCACCATCAAACATCGTTACGAAGTGGGAGGAGCTATTGGAGGGAGGGAGAGGCGCAGTAACATTCAGTGTCTGGTGAGTCGTCATGGGTGTTGGATGTAAGCCTTAGTGCTAATAAAATGTTGTGTAATTACACTAATATTAGTAATAAAGGTTATCTATCTATTACATTTATTCCAAATTGATATCAGAAACATGATAAATACCCTAGAACTGTAATAAAAGATGCTGAAATGAATAATATATGCCATATTATATGAGGGGTAACAGAGCAGGCAGACCGCCACCATATATGAGATGTTTACATCAGGGTAAACATGCCTAAATCACTCTTGTAAGAATAAATGCAAAAATAGCATTTATTGTTTTTATAATAATAATAATTTATAATAATTGATCTGGAGCACTTTAAATGTTATCAGTATTTGGTAGCTGACATTTAGAGCACTCCACAGCAATTATTATTTATTATTATTATTATTATTATTATTTCCTACAATATATTGTAAGAAAATAATATTATTATTATTAATAATAATTATTATTATTAATAATAATTATTATTATTATTTCCCTACAATATATTGTAGGGAAATAATAATTAATAATAATAATAATAATTGCTGTGGAGTGCTCTAAATGTCAGCTACCAAATACTGATAACATTTAAAGTGCTCCAGATCAATTATTATAAATTATTATTATTCTAAAAACAATAAATGTTATTTTTGCATTTGTTCTTACGACAAGAGTGATTTAGGCATGTTTACCCTGATGTAAACATCTCATATATGGTGGCGGTCTGCCTGCTCTGTTACCCCTCATATAATATGGCATATATTATTCATTTCAGCATCTTTATTACAGTTCTATGGTATTATCATGTTTCTGATATCAATTTGAAATAAATGTAATAGACAGATAACCTTTATTTATTACATTAATTACTTACTGCTTCCTTAACCTATTGAACCATGAGCAATCATAAAATGCATGAAAACATAGTAAAATATTGTACTATATAGTATTACATACATGTTATACTGTAGTTTAATAACAAATAATGAACGAAGAAAACACTCAGTGAGTGAGTGGTGTGGGGGCTGGCTGCCTGGTCGGAGGGAAGGTAGTAGGGACACTCGGGTGGCGGGAAACTTAAATATGATTTGGTGGGTGGGAATTTGGCGGATGGGAATTTGGCGGCCGGAAATTCGCGACTGTGTGAAGCCCGCGAAAGTAGAAAACGCGAAAGTTGAGGGAATACCTGTAGTAACATATTATTAAAAATTGAGATTATCGTATAGGAAAGTAACAATGAGCATTTTTCAAAGTAGTTTATAGTATGATCATTTAGGTTTGGGTGAGTAGGTGGTTTTTGAGTTGAGTCTTAAATTGATTTTCAGACAAGATTATCTTAATATTTACTGGTAATGAATTCCAGATTCTGGGGCCCTTTATGTGCATAGAATTTTTACATAGGTTGATATGAACACGGGTATATCAAAAAGTGATCTGTGTCGTGTGTTGTGGTCATG
>WNWK01011628.1:0-63601 GCA_009830355.1 Cherax destructor
TTTCTAAAAACAAAAAAAACTTTTTTCTTGAATTAAAAAATCTTACTATAACAAACTATCTTATATAAATACCTATCTTAATAAAAAGCACTATCTTATATAAAGATACTTACTTAACAAACTATCTTATATAAAACCTATTTTATAAAACCTATCTTAATAAAAAACTTTCCTATAAAAACTTTCCTTTTAAAAACCTATCTTATATAAAACCTATCTTATATAAAACCTATCTTATATAAAACCTATCTTATATAAAACCTATCTTATATAAAAGAATTTTTATAAAACCTATCTTATATAAAAACCCTATCTTATATAAAACCTATCTTATATAAAAACTATCTTATATAAAACCTATCTTATATAAAACTTATCTTATATAAAACTATCTTTTCATATAACAAAAGAATTATCTTATATAAAAGATACCCACTATAACAAACTATCTTATATAAACAGCACATCTTACTATAAAAACTATCTTATATAAAAGATATGTACTATAAATTTTTTTTTAATAAAGGGTATTACATTTATTAAAATTTTTTTATTTAAAAAACTTCAATAAAACACTTTTAAAGATACTTCTTTTAAAGCCCATCTTTTAAATACAAATAAGAAATATCTTTTTACTATCATAAAGCAAATTTTTCTTACTTATAAAGAAATATCTTTTAAAAAACCCTATAATAAAACCCTTATATAAAAAGCCTTTTTTGGGCCCATTATAAACAGCAATCGTCACTATAAACATAGCACTATGCCCCCTAAAAAACAAACAAATATGGAAATAGTACTATAACAGATAGGAAAAACCCCTACATAACAAGCACTATTTGCCCTAAAAAACATCAATTATTTCCCCGGAAACTATACAAACATATTTTAAAACCCAAAAAACCCCTATAAAAAGCATATTTTAAAAAAAATAAATAGCATTTTTTCCCTAAAAAACAAGCACTATTTCCCCTAAATTTTAATACAGATATTTGTAAGAACCCAGTACATTATAAAGCCCCGATATTTAAAACTCAAGTACATTATAAAGCCCCCATATTTAAAGAAGTATAACAAACCATTTTAAACCCAAAAAATTTATCACAAATTTAAAAACCCCAAAATAAAAAATCATAATAAACACCATTGTTATCCCATAAAAAATATTTCCATGAAAAGGGGGGGAAAAAAATTTTTTTTTAAAAAAAAAGGGGAAAACCCCAAAATTTTAAAACCCGGTTTTTAAAAAAGGGGAGTTTTTTGGAAAAAAAAACCCCCCCCTTTTCCCCAAAAAATGGGAAAAAAATTTTTCCGGTTTTTAGGGGGGGCCCCCCCAAATTTTTTTGGGGAAAAAATCTTCCCCCAAAAAAAAAACCCCCCCTTTAAAAAGGGAAAAAATTTTTTCCCAAAAAATTTGGGGGGGTTTAAAACCCTTTTAAAAAAAAAAAATTTTTTTTCCCGGAAAATTTTATTTTCTTTTTGGGGGAAAAAAAGGGAAAAATTTTAAAAAAAAAAAAAAAAAAGGGGGGGAAAAAAAATTTTTAAAAAATTTTAAAAAAAAAAAAAAACCCCCCCGTTGGGGGGAAAAAAAACCCCCCCCCCCCAAAAAAAAAAAATTGGGGTTTGGGGAAAAAAAAACCCTTTTTTTTTTTTTCCCCCCCCCCATTAAAAAGGGGGGGGGTTAAAATTTTTTTTAAAAAAAAAAATTTTTCCCCCCTTTTTTTAAAGGGCCCCCCCCGGTTTTTCCCCACCAAAAATTTTTTTTCCCCCCAAAATTTTGGGCGGGGGGGGGTTTTTTTTGGGTTTTGGAAAAACCCCCCCCCTTGGGGTTTTGGGGGGTTTTTTTTGGGGGGGTTTTTTAAAAAAAAAAAAAAGGGTTTTTTAAAAAAAAAAAAAAAATTTTTTTGGAAATGGGGTTTTGGAAAAAAAGGGGAAAAATTTTTTAAAAAATTTTTCCCCCCGGGGGGGGGGGGGGGGGGGGGGGAGGAGGGGGGGGTTTTGGGGGGGGGGGGGTTTGGGGGGTTTTTTTAAAAAAGGTTTTTTTGGGGGGGGAGGGGGTTTTGGGGGGAAGGGGGGTTTTTGGGGGGAAAATTTTGGGGGGGGGGGTTTTTTTTTTTTTTTTTTTTTCCCTTGGGAAAAAGGGGGGGGGGGATTTCAAAAAAATTTTAAAAAAAAAATTTTTTTTTTTTTAAAACCGGGGCCTTGGGGGGAAAAAAAAAAAAAAAAAACCAAAAAAAGGGGAAAAAACCCCCCCAAGGGGCCCCCAAAAACCCCCCGGGGGGTTTTTTGGGGGAAAAAATTCCCCCCCCCAAAAAAAAGAGGCCGAAACCCAAACCGGAAAAAAGGGGAAAAGGGTTAAAAAGGGGAAAAACTTTTGGCCCCAAAAAAAAAAAAAAAAAAAAAGGGGGGAAAAAAACCCAAAAAAAAAAAAATTAAACCGGCCCCCAAAAAAAAAACCCCCCCCGGGTCAAAAAACCGGGAAACAAAAACAAAACCCAAGGTTTAAAAAACGGGGGAAAAAAAAAACAAAAAAAAAAAAAAACCAAAAAAAAAACCCCCCCAAAAAGGGGAAAAAACCCCAAAAAGGGAAAACCCCCGGGAAAAAAACCCCAAAAAAAAAAAGAAAATTCCCCCGGGGGGAAAACCCCCGGGGCCCCAAAAAAGGGCCCCCCCAAAAAAAAAAAAATTTAAAAAAAAAACAAAAAAGCAGGGGAAAAAAAAGGGGGGAAACAAAAAACCCAAAAAACCCCCCAAAAATTTAAAAAAAAAAAACCCAAAAAGGGGGGGCCAAAAAACCCCAAAAAAAAAAAAAAAACAAAGGAGGAAAAAACCCCAAAACCCCCCCGGGAAAAGGAAAAAAACCAAAAAAAAAAGGTAAAAAGGGGGGGCCCCCAAAAAAAAAAACCCCAAAAAAAAAAAAAAAAAAAAAACCCCCCAAAAAGGGGGGGAAAAAAGGGGGCCCGGGTTTTTTTTTTTAAAAAAAAAAGGGGGTTTTTTAAAAAAAAAGGGGGGGCCCCCCCTTTTCCCGGGGGGGGGCCCTTGGAAATTTTTTGGGGGGGGGGGGGGAAAAAGGGGTTTTTTTTTTTTTAAAAAAAAAAAAAGGGGGGGAAAATAAAGGGGGTTAAAAGGGGGGAAAGGGGGGGGCCCCCTTAAAAAATTTAAAAATTTTAAAAAAAAAAAAAAAAAAAAATTTTTTTTTTTTTGGAAAAAAAACCAAAAAATTGGGGCCCCAAAGGGAAAATTTTTGGGGGGGGAATTTCGGCCCGGGGGAAAAAAAATTAAAAATTTTTAAAAAAGGGTTTTTTGGGGCCCCTTTCCCCCCCAAGGTAAAAAAGGCCCAAAAAAATTTTTAAAAAAGGGGAACCTTTTTTTTTTTTAAAAATTTTTGGAAAAATTAAAAGGGGGGGTTTTAAAAAAACTTTTTTTTTTTTTTTAATTTTTAAAAAAAAAAACCCGGGGGAAAAGGGGGGCTTTTTGGGGGGGAAAAAAAACCCCCCTTTTTTTTAAAAGGGGGCCCCCAAAAAACCTTTTAAAAGGGGGTAAAATTAAAAGTCCAAAAAGGGGGGGGAAAAAAAAAAGGGGGGGTTTTCCCTTGGCCCGTTTGGGAAAAAAGGGGGGGTTTTTTTTTCCCCTTTTTTAAAGGGGAAAAAAAATTTGGTTTTTTGGAAAAAATTAAAATTTAATTTTTTTAAAAATTTGGAAAAAGGGGAAAAAGGGCCCTTTTTTCGGGGGTTTTTTTTTTCAATTTGGGGGAAAAAGGGGGGGAAAAAGGGGGGGGGGGGAAAAAGGGGGGGAAAAATTTTTAAAATTTGGGGGAAAAAAAAAAAAAATTTTTTCCCAACCCCCCCGGGGGGTTTTTTTTTTTAAAAAACTTTTTTCCCCAAAAAAATTTTTTTTGTTTTTTTCCCCCAAAAAACCCCCCCCGGGCCCACCAAAAAAAAAAAAAAAAATTTTTTTTTTCCAAAAGAAAAAACCCCCAAAAAAAAAAAAATTAAAACCCCCCAAAAAAAAAACCCAAAGGGAAACCCCCCCCAAAACCCCCCCATAAAAAAACCCCAAAAAAAAAAAAAAACCCGGGGTTAAGGGGAAAAATTTTTTTTGGGGGGGAAAACCCCAAAAAGGGGAAATTAAAAAAAAAGGGGTTCCCCCCCCCTTTTTAAAACCCTTTTTTAAAAAAAAAAAAATTCCCCCAAAAAAAAAAAACAAAGGGCCCCCCCCTTTTTCCCAAAAACCCCTTTTCCCCCCCCAAAAAACCCAAAAAAAAAAAAAAAAACCCCCAAAAAAAATTTAAAAAATTTTTTTTTTAAAAATTTTTAAAAAAAGGGCCCAAAAAAAAAAAAAAAATTTTTTTTTTGGGCCCAAAAAAAGGGGGAAAAAAAAAAAAAACCGGGGCTTAAAAAACCCCCGGGGGGAAAAAAAAAAGGGGGTTTTTTTCCCCCCCCCCCCAGGGAAAAAAACCCCCCCCCCCGAATTCCCCCCCAAACCCCCCAACCCCCCCTTTTTTTAAAAAAAAAAAAAAGGGGGGGGTTAAAAAATTTTAAAAGGCCCCCCCAAAACCCTTTTAAAAAAAACCCCAAAAAGGGGGGGAAAAAAAAAAACCCCCCCCCAAATTTAAAAAGGGGGTTTTTTTAAAAAAGGGCCCCCCTTTGGGGAAAAAAAAAAAAATTTTAAAAAAAAAAACCCCCCCCCTTTTGGTTTAAAAAAAAAGGGAAAAAAAAATTTGGGGGGCCCCCCAAAAAAAACCCCCCAAACCCCCAAAATTTTAAAAAACCAAAAATTTTTTCCCCCAAAAAATTTCCTTTTTCCCCCAAAAATTTTTTTGGGAAACCCCTTTTTTAAAAAATTTTAAAAAAAAAAAACCCCCCTTCCCCCCCCCCCAAAAAAAAAAATAAAAATTCTTCCCCCCAAAACCTTAACCCCAAAAAAAAAACCCCCCTTTTTTTTCCCCCCCCCCCCCTTTTTTTTCCCCCCCTTCCCCCCCCCCCAAAAAAAACCCCCCCCCCCGCAATTAAAAACCCCAAAAAACCCCCCCCAATTTCTTTTTTTTAAAAAAACCGGGCCCCCCCCAAAAAAAATTTAAAAAATTTTTAAAAAAAAATTAAACCCCCCCAAAAAAAATTTTTTTAAAAAAAAAAAAAAAAATTTTTAAAACCCCCCAAAAAACCCCCCCCCCAAAAACCCCCCCCCCTTTTAACCCCCCCTCCCCCCCCCCAAAAAAAACCCCTTTAAAAAAAAACACAATTCCAACCCCCCCCCCTTTTTTTCCCCCCCAATTTTAAAAAAAAACCCCCCCAAAAAATAACCCCCTTTTTCAAAAAAAACCCCCCCCCCCAAAAGGGGGGAAAAAACCCCCCAAAAACCCCCCCCCCCCCTTCCCCCAAAAAACCCCAAAAAAAGCCTTAAAACCCTTTTTTCCAATCCAAAAACTTCAAAAAAACAAAAAAGGGGCCCCCTTTTTTTTTTTTTCCCAAACCCCCGGGGGTTAAAAAAAACCCCTTTTTTTTTCCCCCCCTTTTCCAAAAAAAAAATTTTTTTTTAAAAAAAACCCCCCCCCCCCAAAAAAAAACCCCCCTCAATTTTAAAAAATTTTTCCCCCGGGGGGAAACCCTTTTTTTTTTTAAAAAAAAAAAAACCCCAAAAAAACCCCCAAAGGAAAAAAAAAAAAATAAAAAACCCCCCCCCCCCAAAAATAAACCCCAAAAAAAAAAATTTTTCCCCCCCCCAAAAAAACCCCCCCAAATTTTAAAAAAAAAATACCCCCTTTTTTTCCCAAAGGAAAAATTCCCCCCCCAACCCGGGTTTTTAAAAACCCCCCCCCCTTTTTTTTCCCCCCAAAACCCCCCCCCAATTTTCCCTCCCCAAAAAAAAAATTTTCCCCCAAAACCCCCTTTTTAAAAAAAATTTTCCCCCCTTTTTTTTTTTTTTCCCCCCCTTTTTAACCCCCCCCCCCCCCTTTTTAAAAAAAAAAATTTTCCCCCCAAAAAAAAAAAAACCCCCCCCCTTTTTTTTTTTTTTCCCTTCCACCCAAAATTTTCCCCTTTTTAAAAAAACCCCTTTTAAAAACCCCCCCAAAAACCCCCCCCCCCCCCGGGTTAAAAAAAAAACCCCCGAAAATTTTTTAAAAAAAACCCCCCTTTTTCCCCCCCAAAAAAAAAAAAACCCCTTTTTTTCCCCTTTTTTTCCCCCCCAACCCCTTTTCCCCCCCCCCCCCCCCTTTTTTTTTTCCCCCCCCTTCCCCTTTTTTTCCCAAAAAAATTTCCAAAAAAAAACCCCCCCCCCCCCCCCCTTAAAAAAACCCCGGCCCCCCCCTTTTTTTAAAAAAAAAAAACCCCCCCAAACCCCCTTTTTTTTGGGGGTTTTTTAAAAAAAACCCCCCCCCCCCCCCAAAAAAAAAACCCCAAAACCCCCCCCCCCCCCCCGGGGACCCCCCCTTTTTTTTTTAAAACCCCAAAACCCCCCCCAAAAATTAAAAAAACCCTTTTTTTGGGGGGGTTTTTCCCCCCCCCCCCTTTTTTTAAACCCCCCCAAAAAAAAACCCCCCCCCCGGGGGCCCCCAAAAACCCCCAAAAAAAAAGCCCCCCAAAAATTTTAAATCCCCTTCCCCCCCCCCCAAAACCTTTTGGGGGGATCAAAGCAAAAAATTTTTTTAAAAAAAAAAACCCCCCCAAATTTCCCAAAAAAAACCCCCCAAAAAAACCCCCCCCCTTTTAAACCCCAAAATTTTTTCCCCCCCCTTTTTTCCCCCCCCCTTTTTTTTTAAAAAAAAAAAATTTGGGAAAACCTTTTTTTTAAAAAAAAAAAAACCCCCTTTTTCCCCCCCCCCCCTAAACCCTTAAAAAATTTTTTTTTAAAAAAATTTTTTTTTCCCCCCCCTTTAGGTTAAAAACCCCAATTTTTTCCCCCCCCCAAAAAACCCCCCTTTTTCCCAAAAATTTTTAAAATTTTTAAAACCACCCTTTAAATTTCCCCCCCTTTTCAATTTTTTTTCCCCCCCCTTTTCAATTTTAAAAAACCCCCAAAACCCCCGGGGGGGCCCCCAATTTTTCCCAAAAAACCTTAAAAATTTTTTTTTTCCTTCCCGAAATTTCCCCCCCAAAAAAAAAATTAAACCCCTTTTTTTTAAAAAAACCCCCCTTTTTTTTTTTTGTTAAATTTTAAATTTTTCCCCCCTTTTTTTTTTAAAAACCCTTCAATTTTTTTTTAAAAAAAAAAAAAAAAACCCTTTTTTTAAAAAAATTTTTCCCCAAAAAATTTTTTTAAAAAAAAAACCCCCCCCCCCGGGGGTTTAAAAAAAAAAAATTTTCCCCCCGAAAACCCCCAAAAAAAACCCCAAAATTTTTTTTTTTTGAAAAAAGGGGCCCCCAAAAAAAAAATTTTTCCAAAAAAGGGGGGAAAAATTTAAAAAAAAAGCCCGGGGGCCCAAAAAAAAAAGGGGGGGGGGGGGCCCCCCCCCCCGGGGGGAAAATTGGGAAAAGGGGCCCTTCCCGAAAAATTAAAAAACCCCCCCCCAAAATTAAAAGGGGGGAAAAAAAAAATTCCGGGCCCCGGGGGGCCCCCCCCAAAAAGGGGGGGGGGGAAATTTTTAAAAAAAAAAAGGGGCCCCCTTTTTTTTTTTAAAAAAAATTTTTTTTTTCCCCCGGGGGTTTTTTTAAAAAAAAGCCCCAAGGGGGGGGTTTTCCCGGGGGAAAAAAAAGGGGGGTTTTTTAAAAATTTCCTTTTCCCCAAAAAAGGGGGGGGTTTGGGAATTTTGGGGGGTTTTTTAAAAATTTTGGGGGGGTTGGGACAATTTGGGGGGAAAAAACCCAAAAAAAATTTTAAAATTTTTTTTTAAAAAAAACCTTTTTTTTTAAAAAGAAATTTTGGGGGGGGAAAAAAAGTAAAGGGGGCCCCCGGGGGGTTTTTTTTTTCAAAAACCCTTTCCCTTTTTTCCAAATTTAAAAAGGGTTTTTGGGTTTTAAAAAAATTTTTTTTGGGTTTTTAAAAAAATTTGGGGGTTTTTTACCCTAGTTTTCCGGGGGGGGTTTTTTTTTTTTTTGGGGGGGAAACTTTTTCCGGGGGGGCCCGGGGGGGCCCCCCCCCTTTTTCCCAAAAAAGGGGGTTTTTAAAAAAGGAAAAGGGTTTTAAAAAGGGGGGGGCCCCAAAAAAAAAAAAAAGGGGGAAAAGGGGGTTTTTTTTTTTTTTCCCCGGGGGGGGAAAAAAAAAAAAAGGGGGAACCCTTTTTTTTTTTTTGGGGGTTTTAAAAAAATTTTTTTCTTTTTTTTAAAAAAAAAAAAAAAATTTAAAAAAAAAAAAAAAAAAAGGGGAAAAAGGGGGTTTTTTAAAAGGAAAAAAAAACCCCCCCCCCCCCAAAAAAAAAAGGGGAACCCCAGGGGTTTAAACCCTTAGAAAACCCAAAAAGGGTTTAAAAAAACCCCCCGGGGGGAAAAAGGAAGGGGGGTTTTAAAAAAAAAATTTTAAAAGGGGGGGGGGGCCCAAAAATTTCCCCGGGGAAAAAAAACCCCCCAAACCCGGGAAAAAAAAAAAAAAAAAAGGGGGGGGTTTCCCCCCCAAAAAAAAAAAGGGGAAAATTTTTAAAAAAAAAAAAAAAAGGGGGGAAAAAAGGGGGGGGAAAAAAGGGGGGGGAAAAAAAAAAAAAAAAAAAAAGGGGGGGGGGGGGGGGGCCCGGGAAAAAAACCAAAAAAAAACCCCCCTTTTTTGGCCCCCCAAAACCCGGGGCCCGCTTTTTTTAAATTTAAAAAAAAAATTTTGGGAAAAATTTTTTTTTTTGGTTTTTTAAAAATTTTTTTGGGAAAAAAACCCCTTTTTTTAAAATTTTAAATTTGGGGGGGTTTTTTTTTTAAAAAAAAAATTAATTTTAAAAAAATTTTTTTTAAAAAAAAAAAAAATTTTAAAAACCGTTTTTTTTTCCAAAAAAAATTTTTGGCCCAAAAAAAAATTTTAAATTTTTTCCCCCCAAATTAATTTTTTAAAAAATTTTTTTTTTTGGGAAGGGGGGCCCCCCCAAAAAACCCCCTTTTCCCCATTCAAAAAAAAAAAATTTTTTTAAAAAAAAACCCCCAAAAAACCCCAAAAAAAAAAAACCCCCCCTTCCCCCCCCCTTTTTTTTTTGGTTTTTTAAAAAAAAAATTTTTTTCCCCGGGTTTTTAAAAAATTTTTTTTTAAAAAACCTTTCCCCCCGGGAAAAAAAAAACCCCCTTTTTTTTTTTTCCCCCTTTTTTTTTAAAAGTTTTCCCCTTTCAAAAAAAAAAAACCCCCGGGGGAAAAACCCCTTTTTTTTAAAAAAAATTTAAAATTTTTTTTAAAAAAAAAGGAAAAATTTTTTTTTTTTTCCCTTTAAAGGGTTTTTTCCAAAAAAGGGGGGGGGGTTTTTTTTAAAAAAAAATTTTTTTTTTTTTTTTAAAATTTAAAAAAATTTTTTTTTTTTATTAATTTTTAAAATTTTTTTTTTAAATTTCAAAATTTAAAAAAAATTTAAAAATTTTTTTTTCCCCCCCATTTTTAAACCCCGGGGCCTTTTTTAAAAAAAAAAATTTTTTTTAAAATTTTTAAAAAATTTTTTGGGTTTTTAAAAAAAAAAAAAAAAAAAAAATTTTTAAAAAAACCAAAAAAAAAAAAATTTTCCCAAAAAAAAAATTTTAAAAATTTTTAAAAAAAAAAAGGGAAAAAAATTAAAAAAAAAAGGGGGGTTTTTTTTTGGTTTTTTTAAAAAAAAAAGGGAAAAAAAAACCAAAAAAAAATTTTTTTTTAAAAAAAGTTTGGAAAGGGGCCTTTTTTTAAAAAAAAATAAAAAACCCCCCCAAAAATTTTTTTTAATTTTTAAAAAAAAAAAAAAAAGAGGGTTAAAAGAGGTTTTTTTTAAAAAAAAAAATTTTTTTTTAAAAAAAATTTTTTTTTGAAAAAAATTTTTTAAAAGCAGGGTTTTTTTCCCTTTTTTTTTTTAAAAAAAGAAACTTTTTTTTTAAACACCCCCCAAAAATTTTTTTTAAAAAAAAGGGCCCCAAAAAAAATTTTTTTAAGGGGGGTTTTTCTGGGGGTTAAAAAAAAAAAAATTTTTTTAAAAAAAAAAACCCCCGAGGGAAAAAAAAAAGGGGGGGGAAAATTTTTAAAAAATTTTAAAATTTTTTTTTAAAAAAAAAAATTTAAAAAATTTTTTTTTTTAAAATTTAAATTTTTTTTTCCCGGGGGGGAAATCCCCCAATTTGGGAAAAAGGGTTTTTTTATTTTGGGAAACCCCCAAAAAAAAAAAATTTTTCCCCCTTTTTTTTGTAAAACCCAAAAAAAAAAGGGGAAAAAATTTTTAAAAAATTTTGGGGGGCCCAAAATTTTTTTTAAAAAAAAATTTTTTTTTTGGGCCCCTTTTTAAAACCCCCAAAAAAAAAACCCCCAAAAAAAGGGAAAAGGTTAAAAAAATTTTTTTTCCCCCGGCCCAAAAAATTTAAAAACCATTAAAAAATTTTTTTAAAAAAAAATTTTTTTTAAAAAATTTTTTTTTTTAAAAAAAAAACCCCCCCAAAAAAAAAAAAGGGAAAAAAATTTTTTTTAAAAATTTTAAAAAAAAATTTAAAAAAAACCCTAAAGGGAAAAGGTTTTTTCCGAAAAAAAAAAAATTGGAAAAAAACCAAAAACCCCCTTTCAAATTAAAAAACCGATTTAAAACTTTTTAAAAAAGGGAAAAAAAAAAAAATTTTGGAAAAGGGGGAAAAAATTTTTAATTTTCCCTTTTTTTTTTAAAGGGGGAAAATAAGCCCCCTTTTAATTTTAAAAAAAAAAAAAATTTTAAAAAAACCCCCCAAAAAAAAGTTTGGGGTTTTTTCCCTTTTTTTTTTTTTTTAAAAAAAAAATTTAAAAACACTTCTCAAAAAAAGGGGAAAATAAAAAAAAATTTTCCCAAAAAAAAAAAATTTTTTTTAAAAAAAAAGGGAAAAAAAATTTTTTGGGGAAAAAAAAGGGGCCCCCCCGGGAAAATTTTTTAAAAAAAAAAAAACCCCTTTTTTTTTAAAAAAAACCTTTTTAAAAAAAATTTTTAAAAAAAAGGTTTTTTTTAAAAATTTTAAAAAAAAGGTTTTAAAAAAAATTTATTTTAAAAAAAACCCCAAAAAAAAAAAATGGGGGGCACTTTTCCCCCCCCTTTTTTGGGAAAAAATTTAAAAAAAAGGGGGAAAACCTTTTTTTTCCCCCCCCCTTAAAATTTTTTTTCCCCCCCCCCCAAACCTTTTGGGCCCCCCCCCCCCCCAAAAATTTAAAAAAAATTAAAAAATTTTTAAATTTTCCCTTTTTTTTTAAAAAAACCCCCCCTTTTTTTTTCCCCCTTTTTTTTAAAAAATTTGGGGCCCCCTTTTTTAAAAAATTTTTAAAAAATTTTTTCCTTAAAATTTTAAAAAAAACCCCCCCCCAAAAAAAAAGGGCCAAAAAAAAAAAAGGTTTAAAAAAAAGGAAAAAAACCCCTTTTAAAATTTTTAAAAATTTTTTTTTTTTAAAAAGGGAATAAAAATTCCCCCCCAAAAAAAAAAAAAAAAAAAAAAAACCAAAAAAAAACCCCCCCTTTTAAAAAAATTTAAAAAAATTTTTTAAAAATTTTAAAAAAAAAATTTTCCCCAAAAAAATTTTTAAAAGGGGGGGGAAAAATTTTGGGGAAAAAATTTTAAAAAAAAGGGGAAAATTTTTAAAAAAAAAAAAAAAAAAATTTGGGGGGGGAAAAAAAAAAAACCCCCCCCTTTAAAAAATTTTTTTTGGGGGAAAAAAAAAATTAAAAAATTTTTTTTTAAAAACCAAAAAATTTTTTTTTTTAAATTTTTTAAAAAAAAAAAATCCTTTTTTCTTTTTAAAAAAAGGAAAAAAAAATTTTAAAAATTTTCTTTTTTAAAAAAGGTTTTTCCAAGAAACCTTTTAAAAAAATTTTAAAAAAAAAAATTAAAAAAATTTAAAATTTTTAAAAAAAAAAAAAATTTTTTAAAAAAAAAATTTTAAAAAAAAAATTTTTAAATTTAAATTTAAAAAATTTTGGGGTGAAAGGGTTAAAAAAGGGGAAAAAAAAAGGGGGGAATTTTTTGGAAAAAATTTCCCCCCAAAAAAAAAAAAAAAACCCCCCTTTTTCCCCCCAAAAAAGGGGGGGGTTTTTTTTTTTTTTTTTGGGGAAAAAATGGAAAACCTTTTTAAAAAAAAAACCCCCTTTTTTCCCCCGGGGGGTTTTTAAGGGGGAAAAAAAAAAAAAAAATTTTTTTTTTTTTGGGGGGTTTTGGGGGGGCCCCAAAAAGGGGGAAAAATTTTAAAACGGGTTTCCCGGGGTTTTGGGGAAGGAAGAAAAAATTTTTTTTTTTTGGGTTTTAAAAGGGGTTTTTTTTTAAAAACCCCCCAATTTTTTTTTAAAAAAAAGGGGGGGAAAAGGGGAAAAAAAAACCCCCCCCCCCCGGGGGGGGTTTTAAAAGGGGGGGGTTTTAAAAAAACCCTTTTTTTTTTAAAAAAAAATAAAAAAAAGGGGTTTTCCCCAAAAATTAAATTTTTTAATTTTTTAAAAAAAAACCTTTTAAAAAAAAAATTTTTTTTGGGGGGGGGAAAAAAAAAACATTTTTAAAAAAAGGAAAATTTTAAAATTTTGGGGGCCCCCCCCAAAAAAAAAAAAAAAGGGGGGGAAAAAAAAAAAAAGTTAAAACCAAAAAAAAAAAAATTTTTTTAAAAAAAATTTTTCCCCCCCCCCGGGGGGGAAATTTTTTTTTCCCCAAAAAAAAAAAAATTTGGGGGAAAAATTTTTTTTAAAAACCCCCAAAAAAATTTTTTTTTTTTTTAAATAAAAAAAAAAAATTTTTTTTTTTTTAAAAAAAATTTTTTTTTTTTATTTTCCCCCAAAAAAAAATTTTTGGGGTTTTTTTCCCTTATTTTTTGGGGGTTTTTTTTAAACCTTGGTTTTTAAAAACCCCCCCCCCCCAAAAAAAGGGGGAAAAAAAAAAAAATTTTTTTTTTTTTTTTTCCCCCAAACCCCCCAAAAAAAAAAAAAAAAAAAATTTTTTTTTAAGGGTTTTTTTTTCTTTTCCCCTTTTTTTTCCCCCCCCCCCAAAAAAAATTTTTTTTTAAAAAAAAAATTAAATTTTTTTTTCCCCCCAAAAAAAAAAACCCAAAAAAAAAAATTTAAACAATTAAAAAATTTTTTAACCCGGGGTTAAAAATTTAAAATTTTTTTAAAATTTTTTTTAAAAAAAATTTTTAAAATTTTTTCCCCCAAAAATTTTTTTTTTTTTTAAAAAATTTTTTGGGGGGGCCCTAACCAGGGAAAAATTTTTTTTTTTCCCAAAAAAACCCCTTTTTTTGGTTTTTGGGTTTTTTTTTTTAAATTTAAAAAATTTTTTGGCCCCCCAAAAAAAAAAAGGGGGAAATTTAAAAAAAATTTTTTAAAAAAAAATTTTTTCCAAAAAAGGCCCCCAAAAAAAAATTTTGGGGGGGGGGAAAAAAAAAAAGGGGGGAAAAAGGGGGATTTTTTGGGGGGTTTTTTGGGGGGGGGGCCCCGGGTTTTAAAATTTAAAATTTTAATAATCCGGCCCCCCCCAAAAAAAAAAACCCGGAAAAAAAAAATTTTAAGAAAAAAAGGGGGGGCCCGGGGGGGGAAATTTTTCCTTTTTTTTTTAAAAAAAAAAAAAAAACCCCCCCCCGGGGGGGGGGGGAAAAAAAAATTTTTTGGGGTTTTGGGGGGGGGGGGGGGAATTTGGGGGCCCCCCCCGGGTTTGGGGAAAAAAGGGGGAAAAAAAAGGGGGAAAAAAAATTTTTAAAATGGGGGGTTTTTCCTTGGGGGGGGGGGGCCCCCCCCCCCGGGGGCCCCAAAAAAAACCCCCCCCGGGGGGAAAAAAAAAAAAAAAACCCCCGGGCCGGGGGAAAAAAAAAAAAAAGGGGGGGGGTTTTTTTTGGGGGGGGGCGGGGGGGGGTTTTTTTTTTTTTAAAAAAAAAAAGGGGGGGCCCCAAATGGGTTTAAAAAGGGGGGGGGGGGAAAAACCCCAAATTTTTCCCCCCCCGGGGAAAAATTGGGCCCTTGGGGCCCCCTTTTTCCCCCCCGGGGGGGGGAAGGGAAAAAAGGGGGGGGGGGGGGGGAAAAAATTGGCCCTTTGGGGGGGGGAAAAAAAAAAAAAGGGGGGGGTTTTTAAAGGGGGTTTAAAAGGGGGCCCCCGGGGAAATTAAAAGGGGGGGGGAAAAAAAAAGGAAAAAAAAGGGGGGGGAAAAAAAGGGGGGCCCCCCCCTTTTTTTTGGGAAATTTTGGGGGTTGGGGGGAAAAAACGGCCCAAAGGGGGGAAAAGGTGGAAAAAAATTTTTTTAAAAAAAAAAAAGGGGGGAAAAAACCCCCTAACAACCCGGGGGGGGTTTTTGGGGGGGGCGGGAACCCAAAAAAGGGAAAAAGGGGGAAAAAAAAACCAAAAAAAAAATTTTCCCCCCCCCAAAAAAAGGGGTTTTTTTTAAAAATTTAAAGGGAAAAAAAATTTTTTTAAAAATAAAAAATTTGGAAAAATTTTTTAAAAAAGAAAAAAATTAAAACCCCGGGAAACGGGGCCTTTTCCCGGGGGGGGGGTTGGGGCCCTTTTTTTGCCCCCCGGGGGAAGGGGGGAAAAAAAACCCCTTTGGGAAGGGGAAAATTTAAAAACCCCCCCCGGGTTTAATAAAATGGCCAAAAAGGGGGGCAAGGTTTTTTGGAAGGGGAAAAATTTTTTAAAAAACCCCAAAAAAGGGGGGGGGTTTTTAAAAAAAAGGGGGGGGGCCCCCCTTTCCCCCCCCAAAAAAAGGGGGGGGGGGGGCCCCCCCCAAAAAAAGGGGTTTTAAAAAAAAAAAAAAAAAAAGGTAACCTTTTAAAAACCCCTTTTTTAAAAAAATTTTTTTTGGAAAAGGCCCTTTGGGAAAAAAACCCCGGGGGTTTGGGGTTTTTAAAAAAATTAAAGGGGAAAAAAATTTTTTTTGGGAAAAATTTTTTCCCCCCCCCCAAAATTTTTAAAAAGGGGGGCCCCCCTTTTTTGGGGTTTTTTTTTTGGGGGGGAAAAAAATTTAAAAACCCCTTTTTTTTTTTAAAAAAGGGGGGGGGGGGCCCCCCCCGGGGGGGAAAAAAAGGGGGGTTTCCCCCCTTTTGAAGGGGGGGGGAAAAAAAAAAAAGGGGGAAAAAAAGGGGGGAAGGGGGGGAAAAAAACGGGGGGGAAAAGGGGGGCCCCCCCGGGGGGGAAAAATTTTTTGGGGGGCCCCGGGGGGTTTTAAAAAAAATTTTAAAAAACCCCCGGGGGGAAATTTCCCCAAACCCCCCCCTTTTTTGCCCAAAAAAAAAGTTAAAAAAAAAAAAGGGGGGGGAAAAAAAACCCCAAAAAAACCGGGTTCCCCTTTTTTTTTTTAAATTTTTCCCCCGGGGGTTTCGGGGGCCCAACCAAAAAGGGCCCCGGCCCCTTTTAACCGGGGTTTAAAAATTTTTCCCTTTTTTTTTTTTTCCCCCCCCCCCCCTTTTTTTTTTCCCCCCCGGGGGGGTTTTTTTTGGGGGAAAGGGACTGGGCCAAAAGGGGGGGAAAAAGGGGGGGGGGGGTTTTTTGGCCTTTTGGGGGAAAAACCCCCTTTTTGGGGGGTTTTGGGTTTTTGGGGGGGGGGAAATTTTTTTGGGGGGGGGGGGCCCCAAAAAAAAAGGGGGGGGAAAAGGGCCCCTTTTTTGGGGGGGGTTTTGGGGCCCCCCCCAAAGGGGGTTTTTGGGGGTTAAAAGGGGGTATGGTATAATAAAGATATTAAACTAACATCCCTAATCTTGTCCCCAGGATGACTCCCACACCAGTCCATCAATTATCCGGTGCTGCTAGGTGAAATATGACAATAAGTGTAAGGAAACATGTTAAATGTTTCCACCCGCTGAATCGGAACCCGGGCTCCATGTGTGAAGCGAGAGCTCTAGCCACCGGGCCCTACCTTTGTCCATAATTACTACTCCAGATTCCTCTTCAAGGGGGCTCTCGTGGTGAAGCCTTAATCCGAGGAATTGGACCTTTGGTCTTCTTCCTCAGACCAGGAATCCACTACCCCCAATCCCTCCCTTTCCCATTTTCCCCATCCTCCCTTTTTTCCTTCCTCCCTTCTCCTCATCCCTCCTTATTTTCTTCCTTTCATTTTTACCCTGGCTCTCCACAGGCATTCTAGTTCCTAGGTAGGGGGAAGGGTATCATGGTCCATCCTAGGACCCGTTGAGGTCCTTGGCGGTGGTGTAGTTTGCCGTGTGGACCTGATTGCCTGGGGATGTCCCATCCCTCTCCTGTCTCCCGGGGGTGGCCTTCTGTATCTTTTTCGGGCGACGGGGTGTATCTCTGAGGCCACTTTTTGATTCTGAGGGTGGTGGGCCAAAGGCGGGCAAGCTTTGTGGCGGATATACGGCCGTCTCTCTCTTTGTCCGCTGAGGTGGCTCAGTGGATGAGGTTGCTATCCTGGGATTGCTGGCTTACTGGGTATGAAGGGTGGTATGGCACGAGTTCCATGCAGCATCTTACCCTTGTGTTGAGGTCTTTGGGCGTGGAGGATTTATGCCCTTTCATTCCTCCTCAGGAGCTATTCCTCCACGTTCCCTTTTATTCTTTTTCTTTCTTTCTTCTTCTTTTTTTTTTTCTTAAAAATAAAAAGAAAGTAACCTAACTATGGCTGACCCAATCCATGAACCCACACCTGTGGTCCCTTCCTGATACCGCACCTAGTTACCGGACAACTCTTCGGACAACTCTAATACCTCTGTACCTCTTTTAAGGGTGCTGGTTCGCTACCCGCTTCAGTACTGGTCTGACTGGCCCATGACATATCTGACCTTTGGGTTCTTCTCTGACCTTGATTCCGGCTTCTTCTGACGGTGCAGCATCGGATCGCTCGGGCCCATCACCCATCGACCACCTCTCGGTCCCATATCCAAACGACTAAGACCCTTATGACGATTCGACACTTCCTTCTCAAGCCATCCTCAATCCACTTGCACATCACACTTCAAACACTTTGTTTCCACACTACTCAATGGACAAAGTTTTTTACCTAAGACCGACTACCTAACTACCTATCTTTCTGATCATGAATGGTAAAGCCTCCATGCCATGTAGGTAAAGAAAACTCATTTCACGCTCAAGAGCGGCACTGCATCATCATGGTCCAGAATGCTGGCGAAGCTCGACCTTTTCTTCTACGACTAGATACTATTCTATCACTATTGACAAGCATCATTCTTAATTCTGTAGTACTCAATATTGGTTCCCACACCATTGTCCAACGGAATTTCCAGACATGTGGTGATGACATTTTGGAGCAGCTTGAGCCTGGGCACTTATCCTAAAGTTTTTCTGACACCTTGTCCTCCCCAGCCACAAGCAAAGACGTTATCCTTGGGCAATGCCGCTCGTTTTAATGTTTGACTGCCGTGAACTCCCACCTTCGGTCTACATTGCAGGTCAACGTTGCGTTCGAAAAGCAGACTCACTGCAACAGTGTAGAACCGCTGGCGTTTGATCATCCAGCCGAATGCCCAGTCTGTGGTGCCGACGACCATGCCAGTCCTTGTACTCTACCTCCTCTTGCCTAACTGTCATGAGGCACATCCATCAGATCCGTTAGGTCAATTAATGAGCTGGAAATTCGTTGTCCTGGCCATGGAAGGCTTCTCGTGATATGGCCGTCTCTCATTTCCATATTTCCTATTCTCAAGACATTAAACGTCGCCCACTTCTGGGGTCCCAACTTCCTCGACTTCCTCTGTGGTTACAACATCCCTCAGTCACCCCTGTCTCGAATCCTTTGATGTTCTTGGCTCCGAGGTCCCTACCGGCATCCCATACTGTCCACATTCTTCCTTACTCACTTCGCACACCAAATCCTTCGCCTAAACCTCAGCGCTCCCCTTTTCATAAGCCCATGTAACAACCCTATTGCCGGGTTCTCTGTCTCTGATTAGTTCTGTAACGTGTGGAGGTTCATCCTCCACCTCGTACACTACCTCATCCCCTGTCCCTCCCAAGTCCCTTCGACAGTTTCCTCTTCCATCTCCTCGCTCTACTTCAGTACAGTCTATAGACTCCCCCAGAGGTTGCCAACCCTTCCATTTCTAATGTCGTCCCACATTCTGCATCTTTGTCTTCCGAAATAATTGAAGCTATCGCAGAATATATTTCAGAGACTGGAACGATGATGGACACCGCCCACCTGAGGTTCCTCCTCCTCTTCTTCGTCTACACCTCTCCTTCCTTCACAACGCCCTCCTCCTTTCCTCTGACAAGGTTTTCGCCGCCCACACGTGGACTTTCTAATCCTAGTCCAGATTCCTCTCTTCGACTTATATCTTTCTCTCCATAAATCATGGCTTATTTGCAGTGGAATATCCAAGGCCTCAGGGTAACCGGGGTGAACTTCAGTGTTGCTCTCCCAGTTTTCGTTGGGTCTGTTGTAAGAACTCAAATTACAATCCACTGTTATCAGCCCTTTTCAGGCTATGATTTGTTATATTCATCGGATCCTTTTTCCAATAGAACCTTAACGAGTGCTCTTCTTATACGCACTGGGTGGGTTCCATACCGTCAGCTCTATGTTCCTTCTTCCTTACATTACACCGCAGTCCGCATCCTTCACTTGAATAAGTGGTACATGCACTCTGCCTATATCTCTCCCTTCGTATTGTCTATCCTGGATGTTGATTTTCTGTTTCTTTCCCTTACCGTCTCCCCTTCTGTTACTTCTGGTGATTTTAACGCACACCATTTTCTCTGGGGAGGGTCAACGATTCGCGGTGTTCAGTTGAGTATTTCTTGCTTCTCTCCCTCCATGTTTTAAATACGGGTACTTACCCATTTTGATCCTCGAACTCATTCTTCTGTATCGATCTCTCCATCTGCTCTTCAACAGTCCTTGAATTACCCACTATCCTCCCGACTTACATGACAGCGATCATTTCCCAATCATCCTTAAGTCCCCTTCGTTTTTTCCACCTCCTCGTTGCCCACGCTGGCAATTTGACCAGGCGAAATGGGACCTTTACGCACATCTTACTGCCTATCATGAGGCGTTCCTTCCTCGTCCAGCTTGATGAGGTTTACATCTGCCTCCATCTCTACAGCGGCTTCACATAATATTCCCCTTAAAACTCGGGCAAGCATTCTCAGAAGTGCCTTGCGGTCTCCTGCTTGTGCTCAGGCAGTGCGCTTAACGCGCTGCGTGGGGCAGGTATCGGTATACAGAACCACAGAGAAACCCTGATTTTAAGCAGAAGAGAGGCTATTGCTCGCTGTCATACGTGACGCTAAACGCACTGCCATGAGATGCGTTTCATCGTCACTGGCTTCCTCGAGAGTGTCTGGAAGAAAGTGCGAAAATTATGGTAAATTTTCCTGACCGCTCCTGTTCTTCAGGTTGCCGTGTCGATATAGCACACCCTCCCGCACAAGAATGAATGGTAATCATCTGGTCTGTATTTCTCAGGGCTCCATCTATGCCCCTCGTTCCTTTCTTCTAAGTTCAGCGAGTTAAAGCCCTTAGAATTTTCTTCTTAGAGAAGAATCTTATAATGTGCCTTTTACCTTCAAGAACTGGAGGCAACACTTTTTTTATTAATGACTAATGCGTTAGTTTGATATCTTTATTATGCACCATACCATCCTGTGTTACAAAGGTAATGAAATCAGATGGTCACAATCATGACAAGTTACAAAGGTATTTGCAGATTACAGAGGTTGCTATAGGGTCCAAAGATCAGCCTTAAAGTTTGATAGCTGAACAAGGAACAATGGTAATGAATCACTAGTTACAAGGTAAACAGAACTGTAAGTAAATTTATTTACGTCTACATGGTTGCACTATGAACAATTATAAAGCAATATACCATATTGCCACCAGCCACAACTGCATGAGTTATTGGTGCAAATTTTAATTGTTGATCACACACACAGACACATATACATATACATATACACACACACATACACATATGTATATATACACACATACACATACATACACACACACACACACACACACACACACACACACACACACATCACAATAATGCTTTGACAGGAGCAAAGTCAGGGTATTTTTTCCAGAATGCACTGTAATATACCACTGTGGATAAAAATACTTGACATTTGAACATTTCTGAGTGAGTAGTTCCTGAATTCATTAATTTTATCGCACTTGTGCACATAATGATGCAGGGTGTGACAATAATCCAACTGGCAAAGTTTACATCTGTTTGGTCTACATCTGCGGTGGTGATTTAACCCAAGCCAAAGATACTTGCAGGCGGCGGTGTGACATCCAAGAGTCTGCTTATTTTGTTGGATGCACCATAGACATGTGGCTCCTCCTGCATGATAGAATGATGATAGATGGACTGGATCGGTGTCAATCTCCCTGAGTCTTAAGTCAATAAAATTCAGTTGAAGTTCTTTCGTATTATTGTTCTCAAATTGCTAACTGACAAGCCAAGATTGTAATCTATCCTCAAGTCAATTTATCAGTTCTATCATGCATCTGAAGACCATCAATGAGAGGAACTACAGTACGTGCACTTGACTTATCATCGGCAGCTGGGCCAGACGGCATACATATTCGTATACAGCATTTACATCAGTCTGTTCTTACTGTCCTCTACACCTCTATAATCTTATATATCGCAAGGAGTTCTTCCCCAGCTGTGGAAGTCTGCTGCCACTCATGGGATGTGATACCTCCCACTACCGTCCCATCACCTAGTTTCAGTGAAACGCTCAGTTAATTCAGACGCTTGATGTGGTATTTGGAGACGCACAATAGTTCCATAGTCAATATGGCTTTCGTAAAGGCCGTTCTGCCATTGACCCCCATCAGCTTGATACGTATATTCGTAATGCCTTCGCTAATAACCACTGGTTATCGCTATCTTTTCGACCTTGAGAAAGCTTATGACACAACTTGAGATTTAATATCTTGGCCCAGCCCACTCCTTAGGCCTCCTGAGGCAACCTACCATTCTTCCTGGCCTCTCTAACTGACAGACATTTCCGTGTCCACAGTGGTCATGAGTTTCAGAATTGTCCAAGCTGAATAGGAAACCCCCAGGGCTGTGTTTCTGAGCACAACACTCTTTCTCCTTGCTATAAATATTCTGGCATCTGTTCTCGTATCCAATATTTGGTCATCGCTCTATGTAATGACTTTGCTATAGTTTGTGTAGGTGCTATCACCTCATTGCAGTTTCCCTCCAGCATGCCATCAACCGGGTTTCTGATTGGGCCACCACTCACGGGTTTAAATTTTCTAGTGGCAAACTCATCAAATTACGTTTACTAGACGTTCAGTGGTCTCGATCATCCATTGTACCTATACGGCTCACGTATTCCAGAACGTGACAGTCAGGTTTCGGCTCCTGTTTGACTGTCGATTGTCCTGGAAACCCCATATTACCTCTCTTAAGGCAACTTGTCACATTGACTGAACCTCCTTAAAACCCCTCGCACATCTTTCATGGGAGGCTGATCGTAGAACTCTCCTTCGTCTACATTCAGCCCTAATTTTATCAAAACTCGATTATGGTGACCAGATATTCGGCGGCCTCCCCTGCTACCTTCTTTCCATCTTTAATCTCATCCATCGTGTGGATTACGCTATGCCTGGTGCATTTCGTTCTTCCCTCGGTTTAGAGCCTCTATGTAGAAGCGAACATTCCATCCTTGTCCGATCGTCGTGATGCACATTGCATTCGCTATGTTCGCTCACATGACCTACGCAATCCTTCCATGTATAGGATTGTTACAGATGTTAGTAGACGCTCTTTATTTCCGTTCGTCGCCCCCGCTTACTTCGTCCTTTTCTCTCTTCGTCTACATTCACTCTGTCTTCCTTCAGCTACCACTCTATATGTTCATGTGACTCCTTTCCCCTACCCCTTGGAACCTCCAGCTGTCCATGTCTGTTCTACTTTCCACTGCGCGAAAGCCTGCCTACCTACGCATGGCCGCTCTTTTTCAGACCACTCGCCTCATTCCCATGCCATCGCAGTATACACCGATAGTTCAAAGCTGTCTGACGGCGTCGGATTCGCAAGGGTGTTTCCGGACAGTCGTGCGATCTATTACCCTCGGCTAGCATATTTATGGCTGAATTGTATGCCATTCTTGCGGCACTTATCCGTATTGCATCGTTTCATTTGGTGGTCGTCTGAGACTCCCTAGTGCTTTACAGGCTATCCATAAAATTGATACACCTCACCCCCTAGTTATTCGTATCCAACTTTTGTTACGTCACATCTCTTAGCAAGCACAAAGATATTGTTTTTTTGCTGGGTCTTGGTCATGTTGATGTACAGGGCAAATGAACAGGCAGACACGCTGCGCGGTCAGCAGTACATGACCTTCCAGTTTCATATAGAGGTGTTCCTTTTACAGACTATTTTGCGGTCATTGCTACCCACCTTCGCACCTGTTGGCAACAACGCTGGTCTGACCTGCTAAATAACAAACTTCATTCTATTAAACCTAGCAGGTTTCTGGCCTCTTGTCACCAATGCCGAGGCTGAGAGGATTACACTCTGGCCGTTCTTACTGGCCACACTCGTCTTCCGCACGGGCATCTCATGGAGGCTCCCTCGCCCCTCTGTGAGCGCATTGTCAGGTTCCAGTGTCTGTTTGACACAGCTCTGTTGGACTGTCCACTTTATCAACGAGCAATGCAGAATTTACCACCACCCATGTCTTCGCTCTGTGGCCCTTTTCATCTTCCCCTTCTTGCTGATGGACCTCCTTTAATCCTGACTCTCTCGTTGACTTTTTTGACAGAAACTGACTTACTACACAAACTCTGAAGATTATACCTTAGCACCTCCTCAATTCCTACCTCGATCTCTTATCCTCTATCCCTGCACTATCCACCGCCATGCTGCACTCCATACCCTACTAATCATCCATCCCCCTCTACAACCCATTCTGCACCCTTTGCAATAACCTGTAGGCTGTATGACCTGTTTGGTTTTATTTGATTATAAAAAATTCCCTTTTCTTTGGCCGTTTTGTAAGGTAAGTCCGGGATTTTCCCCATTCTCTCATTTTGGCCCTAAAACAGCCCCCCTTGATTTGAACCCGCTAAAATTTTAGAAAAAAACTGAAACACTGGCTCGTAAGACGAATATACACCAAAGCAGCCCTGCACAATATGCTCTGCCAAGTCTGGAGGATGACAAGGAGCTTTGGGTCCATTATCATGAGGCACTTAAGTGGAAATCTGAGATTTTTCACATGGGGCCAAACACTTTAAAAACCAGTCCAAAAAAATTTCCCCTAGTGACCCACCCTTTATTGTTGACTTCCACATCATAAAAACAAATGATTGACAACCCCGCATCTCTAAATGCTGGGGTTTTTTCGGAATGATACACCACTAAAGGCTTCACTTACAATCACCACTCATTGGCAAAAAGCAAAAATTGGGTCTTTCATAGGTTAAGGGTCCTGGAGTGCCTTTTCCTCCTGCTTGAAGGTCCTTTTTGGGCATTTTCCCAAACAGGCCGTTTCGGCACAATTGAAACTTTTTGGGGGTTAATTTTTCAGCCTCTTTTACCCCATTCTGCACATTTTTTCCCCCCACTTTTGTCAGAACTGGCTGCTCACCATGCCTCAACATGCCTACAACACTGTATCCCACCATTTTAAAATTGTCAAACCACCCTTTGCTGGCTTTAAATTCATTCACTTCAGCACTCGGTTGTAAAAAAAAGCTTCACAGTACTGTCACCATATTGCAACACTATTCTAAATCCATTGAAAACTCCACATTCCCAGCAATTCTCAAAATAGAAAGGGTCCCCCTTTGATCCATAAAGGAGGGATCAAACAAACTTGAATAATTAAACAATATCCAATTTACCACTGTCAAAATCTTTGAAAATAACAGATCTATCTTTCCCATCTCCCCAACGTACTCAACCCCCCGTCACTTTGGATTAGGGCCAAAAAGCACAAATGATGCCATTATACACATGCTAGAGTTAATACAACAATTGAGAAGAAAAAAGTTCCACTGGGAATCTCATTGATCACGCAAAGCTTTTGATAATGATCATGATTTACTGCTTACAAAACCAGCACATTAAGGTATAAGAGGGCACTGCTCAACTACAAAAAATACCTTAAATAGAAACTGTACACAAATGGGGGAACCTTCCACACAACAAATTTCAGTTGGGGTCCTCAAGGAAGTGTACTGGGTCCAATTTTTTCCTCATTTACATCAATGACCTACCTATGCATCACACCACTAAACCCTATTATTTGCGGATGAACAACATATTCTTCTCACCAAACCCAATATACTGGCAAATACTGTTGATGCAGAATTAAGAAAAAATCGACATGGATGACGACTAATAAACTTTTCTCTAAATACTGACAAGACCTACTTTTTACAGTTTGGAAACAGAGTTACAAATGTTCCACTTAACATTTGAGTAGTTGTGATGCATTAGGTAGGTCATTGATGTAAATGAGGAATAAGAGTGGACCCAGTACACTTCCTTGAGGGACTCCAACTGTAATTTGTTGTGTGGAAGAGTTCACTCCATTTGTGTACACGTATTGGCTTCTGTTACTGAGGTATGACTTTATGTAGTTGAGCGAGTGCCCTCTTATACCTTAATGTGCTGGTTTTGTAAGCAGTAAATCATGATCGACTGTATCAAAAGCTTTGCGTAGATCAATGAAGATTCCCAGTGGAACTTCTTTCTTCTCAAGTGCGGTGTATATTAACTCTAGCATGTGTATAATGGCATCATTTGTGCTTTTGTTGGTCCTGAATCCAAAGTGACTGGGGTTGAGTACGTTGTGTGAGATGAGGTAGGAATAGATCTGTCTATGAATTAATTTTTCAAAGATTTTAGAGAGCAGTGGTAAATTGGATATTGGTTTATAATTATTCAAGTTTGTTTGATCACCTCCTTTATGGATCGGGGTGACCCTTGCTATTTTGAGAATTGCTGGGAATGTGGAGTTTTCAATGGATTTATTGAATAGTGTTGCAATAATTGGTGACAGTACTGTGAAGCTTTTTTGTACAATGCCTGCAACGAGTGCTGAAGTGAATGAATTTAAAGCCAGCAAAGGCTGGTTTGACAGATTTAAGAAGTGTAGTGGCATACACAGTGTTGTGAGGCATGTTGAGGCATGGTGAGGCAGCCAGTTCTGACAAAAGTGCGGCTGAAAAATATGTGCAGGAATTCGTGGGGTACATAGAGGCTGAACAATTCCAACCCCAACAAGTGTTCAATTGTGCCGAAACAGGCCTGTTTTGGAAGAAAATGCCAAACAGGACCTTCATTACGCAGGAGGAAAAGGCACTCCCAGGACATAAGCCTATGAAAGACTGGCTAACTCTTATGCTTTGTGCCAATGCCAGTGGTGATTGTAAAGTGAAGCCTTTAGTGGTGTATCATTCCGAAAATCCCCGAGCATTTAAGAGATGCGGTGTCGTCAAGTCTAATTTGTGTATGATGTGGAAGTCTAACAATAAGGCATGGGTCACTAGGGAAATTTTCTTGGACTGGTTTTATAAAGTGTTTGGCCCCAGTGTGAAGAAATATCTCGAGGAAAATAATTTGCCACTTAAGTGCCTCATGATAATGGACAATGCTCCTTGTCATCCTCCAGACTTGGCAGAGCATATTGTGCAGGACTGCTTCGGTCGTATATATACGTCTTACGAGCCAGTGTTTCGGACATATATATACTCACAAATTCTAGCGGCTTCAAATCAAACGGGAGAAAGCTGGTAGGCCCATATATGAGAGAATGGGAAAGATCCTGGACTTCACCTTACAAAACGGCCAAAGAAATGCGATGGTATTATTATTATTATAATCAAATAGAAGCGCTAAACCGCAGGGGTCATACAGCGCTACAGGTTATTGCAGGATGCAGGGAGAATGGGTTGTAAGAGGGAGATGGATGATTAGTAGGGTATGGAGTGCAGCATGACGGTGGATAGTGCAGGGATAGAGGGTAGCAAGAGATCGAGGTAGAAGGGACTGAGGGAGGTGCTAAAGGTATAATCTTCAGAGTTTGTGTAGTAAGTCAGTTTCTGTCAAAAAGTCAACGAGAGAGTCAGGATTAAAGGAGGGTCCATCAGCAAGAAGGGAAGGTAAAGAAAGGGCCACAGAGCGAAGACGCCGTTGGTGGTAAATTCTGCGTGCTCGTTGATAAAGTGGACAGTCCAACAGAATATGTCAAACAGACACTGGAACCTGACAATGCTCACAGAGAGGGGCAGGGAGCCTCTCCATGAGATACCCGTGCGGAAGACGAGTGTGGCCAATGCGAAGACGGCAGAGTGTAGTCTCTCAACCTCGACATTGGTGACAAGAAGGCCAGAAACCTATACTAGGTTTAATAGAATGAAGTTTGTTATTTAGCAGGTCAGACCAGCGTTGTTGCCAACGGGTGCGAAGGTGGGTAGCAATGACCGCAAAATAGTCTGTAAAAGGAACACCTCTATATGAAACTGGAAGGTCATGTACTGCTGACCGCGCAGCAGTGTCTGCCTGTTCATTGCCCTGTACATCAACATGACCAGAGACCCAACAAAAAACAATATCTTTGTGCTTGCTAGAGATACGGCGTAACAAAAGTTGGATACGAATAACTAGGGGGTGAGGTGTATCAATTTTATGGATAGCCTGTAAAGCACTAAGGGAGTCTGAAACGACCACAAATGGTGATACAGGCAGTGATGCAATACGGATAAGTGCCACAAGAATGGCATACAATTCAGCCATAAATATGCTAGCCGAGGGTAATAGATGCCCTCGCACGACGCTGTCCGGAAACACTGCTGCGAATCCGACGCCGTCAGACGACTTTGAACTATCAGTGTATACTGCGATGGCATGGGAATGAGAGCGGAAGTGGTCTAGAAAAAAAGAGCGAGAAGCCGCCGTAGGTAGGCAGGCTTTCGCGCAAGGTAGAGGAATAGAACAGACATGGACAGCTGGAACTTCCCAAGGGGGTAGGGGAAAGGGAGATGTCACATGAACATATAGAGGTGGTAGCTGAAGGGAAGACAAGAGTGAATGTAGACGAAGAGAAAAGGGACGAAGTAAGCAGGGGCGACGAACAAATAAAGAGCGTCTACTAACATCTGTAACAATCCTATACATGGAAGGATTGCGTAGGTCATGTGAGCGAACATAATAGCGAATGCAATGTGCATCACGACGATCGGACAAGGATGGAATGTTCGCTTCTACATAGAGGCTCTAAACCGGGGAAGAACGAAATGCACCAAGGCATAAGCGTAATCCCTGGTGATGGATGGGATTAAAGATGGAAAGAGTAGCAGGGGAGGCCGCCGAATATATCTGGTCACCATAATCGAGTTTTGATAAAATTAGGGCTGAATGTAGACGAAGGAGAGTTCTACGATCAGCCTCCCATGAAAGATGTGCGAGGGTTTTAAGGAGGTTCAATCGGCTGTGACAAGTTGCCTTAAGAGAGGTAATATGAGGTTTCCAGGACAATCGACAGTCAAACAGGAGGCCGAGAAACCTGACTGTATCACGTTCTGGAATACGTGAGCCGTATAGGTACAATGGATGATCAAAGACCACTGAACGTCTAGTAAACGTAATTTGATGAGTTTTGCCACTAGAAAATTTAAACCCGTGAGTGGTGGCCCAATCAGAAACCCGGTTGATGGCATGCTGGAGGGAAACTGCAATGAGGTGACAGTCAGCACCTACACAAGCTATAGCAAAGTCATCCACATAGAGCGATGACCAAATATTGGATGCGAGAACAGATGCCAGAATATTTATAGCAAGGAGAAAGAGTGTTGTGCTCAAAACACAACCCTGGGGGACACCTTCAGCTTGGACAAATTCCGGGGAAAGCTCATTACTAACCCGGACACGGAAATGTCTGTCAGTTAAGAAGGCCTTAAGGAAGAATGGTAGGTTGCCTCGGAGGCCTAAGGAGTGGGCCTGGGCCAAGATATTAAATCTCCAAGTTGTGTCATAAGCTTTCTCAAGGTCGAAAAAGATGGCGATAACCGAGTGGTTATTAGCGAAGGCATTACGAATATACGTATCCAAGCGCAGTAAGGGGTCAATGGCAGAACGGCCTTTACGAAAGCCATATTGACTATGGGAGAGACTATTGTGCGTCTCCAAATACCACATCAAACGTCTATTAACTAGACGTTCCACTGGTAAGAGCGATGGGACGGTAGTGGGAGGTATCACGTCCCATAGTACCCGGTTTGCGAAAAGGGAGAACAATAGCAGACTTCCACAGCTGGGGAAGAACTCCTTGCGACCATATAAGATTATAGAGTCGTAAGAGGACAGTAAGAGCAGACTGATGTAAATGCTGTAGCATACGAATATGTATGCCGTCTGGCCCAGCTGCCGATGATAGAGTCAGAGTGCACATGCTGTGGATTCCATCTCACATTGGTCTTCAGATGCATGATAGAACTGATAAATTGACTTTCAAAGAGGGGATAGATTACAATCTTGGCTTGTCAGTTAGCAATTTGAGAACAATAATACGAAAAGAACTTCAACTGAATTTTATTGACTTAAGACTCAGGGAGATTGACACCAGTCAGTCCATCTATCATCATTCTATCATGCAGGAGGAGCCACATGTCTATGGTGCATCCAACAAAATAAGCAGACTCTTGGATGTCACTACCGCCCGCCTCCAGCTGGGTTACAAGTATCTTTGGCAGGTTAAATCACCACCACCAGATGTAGACCAAACAAGATGTAAACTTTGCCAGTTGGATTATTGTCACACCCTGCGTCATTATGTACTGGAGTGCGATAAAATTAATGAATTCAGAGACTACTCACTCAGAAATGTTCAAGATATGTCAAAGTATTTTATCCACAGTGGTATATTACAGACCATTCTGGAAAAATACCCTGACTTTGCTCCCTGTAAATAAAGCATTGACACGTGTG
Organism: Cherax destructor; assembly: GCA_009830355.1. Lineage (NCBI taxonomy): Eukaryota > Metazoa > Arthropoda > Malacostraca > Decapoda > Parastacidae > Cherax > Cherax destructor. The sequence continues at coordinate 28,934 of WNWK01011628.1, forward strand.
TGTGTGTGTGTGTGTGTGTGTGTGTGTGTGTGTGTGTGTGTATGTATGTGTGTATGTGTATGTGTGTATGTATATACATGTATGTGTGTGTATGTGTGTGTGTGTATATGTATATGTATATGTGTGTGTGTGTGATCCAACAATTAAAATTTGCACCAATAACTCATTACAGTTGTGGCTGGGTGTAGACTAATAGATTGCTCATTGCTTTATAATTTGTTCATGAGTGCAACCATGTACAGACGTAAGTAAATTTACTTACATGATTCATTACCTTGTAACTAGTGAATTCATTACCATTGTACCTTGTTCAGCTATCAAAACTTTGGGGCCCAGTCTTTGGACCCTATATATACCTCTGTAATCTGCAAATACCTTTGTAACTTGTCATGATTGTGACCATCTGATTTCATTACCTTTGTAACTTGCCCACAGGATGGGTATGGGGTGCATAATAAAGATATCAAACTAACGATGATCGGCAAGCAGAGAGTGTTGCCTCCAGTTCTTGAAGGGTAAAAGGCACATTATAAGATTCTTCTCTAAGAGAAGAAAATTCTAAGGGCTTTAACTCGCTGGCAGACTTAGAAGAAAGGAACGAGGGGCATAGATGGAGCCCCTGAGAAATGCAGACCAGATGATTACCAATTTCAGTGGCAATGGCAGGAGGGTGTGCTATATCGACACCGGCAACCTGAAGAACAGGAGCCGGGTCGGGGGAGAATTTACCACTTAATTTTCGCACTTTCTTCCAGACTGCACTCATCGAGGAAGCCGAAGTGACAGTAGAAACATAATCTCGCCAGCAAGTGCGTTTAGCGTCACGTATGACACGGCGAGCAATAGCTCTCTTCTGCTTAAAATCAAGGAGTTTCTCTGTGGTTCTGTTATACCGATACCTGCCCCACGCAGCGCGTTTCAAGCGCACTGCCTGAGCACAAGCAGGAGACCACCAAGGCACGCACTTCTGAGAATGCTTGCCCGAGGTTTGGGGAATATTATGTGAAGCCGCTGTGAAGATGGAGGACGAAAAGAGATGTAAAACCTCATCAATGGAGGACGAGGAAGGAACCTCATGATAGGCAGTAAGATGTGCGTAAAGGTCCCATTTCGCCTGGTCAAATTGCCAGCGTGGGCAACGAGGAGGTGGAAAAAACGAAGGGGACTTAAGGATGATTGGGAAATGATCGCTGTCATGTAAGTCCAGGAGGACAGACCAGGTGAATTCAAGGACTGTTGAGAAAGAGCAGATGGAGAGATCGATACAAGAGAAAGAATGAGTTCGAGGATCAAAATGGGTAGGAGTACCCGTATTTAAAACATGGAGGGGGAGAGAAGCAAGAAATGCCTCCAACTGAACACCACGGGAGTCACAGTGCGACCCTCCCCAGAGAAAATGGTGTGCGTTAAAATCGCCAAGTAACAGAAGGGGAGGCGGTAAGGAAGAAACTAGAAAATCAACATCCAGGATAGACAATACCCGCGAAGGGGAGAGATATAAAGAGCAGAGTGCATACCACTTATTCAAGTGGATACGGACTGCGGTGTAATGTAAGGAAGAAGGAACATAGAGCTGACGGTATGGAACACCAGTGCGTATAAGAAGAGCACTTTCGTTAAAGGTTCTATTGGAAAAAGGATCCGATGAATATAACAAATCATAGCCTGAAAAGGGCCTGATAACAGTGGATTGTAATTTGGGTTCTTGCAAGCAGACCCCAACAGGGGAAAACTGGGAGAGCAACACCTGAAGTTCACCCCGGTTACCCTGAGGCCTTGGATATTCCACTGCAAATAAGCCATGATTTATGGAGAGAAAGATATAAGTCGAAGAGAGAGGAATCTATGGACTAGGATTAGAAAAGTCCACGTGTGGAGGCAGCGAAAAACCTGTAATCAGAGAAGGAGGAGGGCGTTGTGAAGGAAGGAGAGGTGTAGACGAAGAAGAGAGAGGAGGAGGAACCTCAGGTGGAGCGGTGTCCATCATCGTTCCAGTCTCTGAAATATATTCTGCGATAGCTTCCAGTGTTTCGGAAGACAAAGATGCAGAATGTGGGACGACATTAGAAATGGAAGGAGAGTTAGCAACTATCGGGGAGTCTATAGACTGTACTAAAGTAGAAGGCGAGGAGATGGAAGAGGAAACTGTCGAAGGGACTTGGGAGGGGACAGGGGATGAAGGTAGTGTACGAGGTGGAGGATGAACCTCCACACACGTTACAGAACTAGTCAGAGACGAAGAACCCGGCAATAGGGATTTTTTGCCGGGCTTATGAGAAGAAGGGGGGCGCTGAGGTTTAGGCGAAGGACGCGGACGTGTAGACTCAGAACTGTGCGAGTGAGTAGAGGAAAGAATGTGGACAGTATGGGATGCCGAGGTAGGGACCTCGGAGCCAAGAACATCAAAAGGATTCGAGACAGGGGTGACTGAGGATGTTGTAACCACAGAGGAAGTCGAGGAAGTTGGGACCCCAGAAGTGGGGCGACGTTTAGTAATGCGAGAATAGGAAATATGGGGAAATGAGAGACGGCCATAGCATACGAGAAGCCTTCCGCTTATTTGAGACAACGAATTTCCCGCTCATTCAGGTAAACCTAACAACGGCGAGAGTACGATGGATGTGCCTCATGACAGTTAAGGCAAGAGGGAGGTAGAGTACAAGAAGGACTGGCATGGTCGTCGGCACCACAGACTGGGCATTCGGCTGGATGATCAAAACGCCAGCAGTTTCTACACTGTTGCAGTGTAGGGGTCACCTTTCGAACTTGTAAACGTTGACCTGCAATGTAGACCGAAGGTGGGAGTTCACGGCAGTCAAACATTAAACGAGCGACATTGCAAGGATAACGTCTTTGCTTATTGGCTGGGAGGACAAAAGTGTCAACTTTAAGGATAGGGAGTTCTTGGAGCTCAAGCTGCTCCAAAATGTCATCACCACATGTCTGGAAATTCCGTTGGACAATGGTGTGGGGCAAAATGACAGTACCACTACAAGAATTAAGAGAATGATGCTTGTCAATAGTGATAGGAATAGTATCTATGGTCGTAAGAAGAGAAAGATCGCGAGCTTCGCCAGCATTCTGGACCATGATGATGCGAGTGCCGCTCTTGAGAGCGTGAAATGAGTTTTCTTTACCTACATGGCATAGGAGAGCTTTACCAATACTATGATCAGAAAGATAGGTAGTTGGAGTAGTCGGTCTTAGAGTAAAAAACTTTGTCCATTGAGTAGTGTGAAACAAAGTGTTTAAGGGAAGTGCGCGATGTGCTGGTCGTTTCTGAGATGAACGAGAAGGAAGTGTCGAATCGTCATGTAAGGGTCTTGGTCGTTTGGATATGGGACCGGGGGTGGTCCGATGGGTGATGGGCGAGCGATCCGATGCTGCACCGTCGAGAGAGAAGCCGGAATCAAGGTCAGAGAAGAGCAAAGGTCAGATATGTCATAAGGGCCAGTCGGAACCCCGGTACCTGAAGCAGGTGACGAACCAGCACCAGCAAGAGGTACAGAGGTATTAGAGTTGTCCGAAGAGTTGTCCATTAACTAGGTGCGGTATCAGGAAGGGGCCCGGGGGTATTGGGTTCATGGATTGGGTCAGCCATAGTTAGGTTACTTTTTTCTTTTTATTTTTAAGAAAAAAAAAAGAAAGAAGAAAAGAAAAGAAAAAGAAAAGAATAAAAAAAGGGGGGAACGTGGAGGAATAGCTCCTAGGAGGAATGAAAGGGGCATAAATCCCCCTCCACGCCCAAGAGGACCTCAACACCGCAAGTAGTGCAGATGCTGCATGGAACTCGTGCCATACCCTACCCTTCATGCCAGTAAACCAGCAATCCGGGATAGCAACCTCACATCCACTGAGCCACCTCAGCGGACAAAAGAGAGGGCGGCCGTATATCCGCCACAAAGCATACCGCCTTTGGCCACCACCCTCGGAATCCGAAAAGTGGCCTCCAGAGATACACCCGTCGCCCGAAAGATACCCAAGGCCACCCCCCGGGAGACAGGAGAGGGATCGGGACATCCCCAGGCAATCCAGATTCCACGGCAAACTACACCACCGCCAAGGACCTCAACGGAATGGGATGGACCATGATACCCTTCCCCCTACCTAGGAACTAGAATGCCTGTGGAGGGAAGCTCCCAGGGTAAAAATGGGAAGAAAATAAGGGAGGGATGAGGAGGAAGAGGAGGAAAGGGAAAAAAGGGAGGATGGGGAAAATGGGAAAAGGGAGGGGGGATTGGGGGGTAATTAGGTTCGGTCTGAGGAAGAAGACCAAAAGGTCCAATTCCTCAGACCAAGAGCCTCTTCACCACAGCAAGGAGCCCCCCTTGAAGAGGAATGCGATGGTAATTATGGACAAGGTAGGCCCGGTGGCTAGAGCTCTCGCTTCACACATGGAGGGCCCGGGTTCGATTCCCGGCGGGTGGAAACATTTTAACATGTTTCCTTACACTTGTTGTCATGTTCACCTAGCAGCAAATAGGTACCCGGATGTTAGTGGACTGGTGTGGGTCGCATCCTGGGGGACAAGATTGAGGATGTTAGTTTAATATCTTTATTATGCACCCCATACCCATCCTGTGGGCGGTACTGTTTGTATAGACAGCCCATGCTGTCTGCCAGCTGAGTTCATATTTCGCACCATGCTTGTGCTGCCCTCTGTAGGCCTATACCGACGTCACTTTGCTCCACCATGTTCCTTTCTCACTTGGCGCCCAGACAACACTCAGACAATAGGCCTACTCCTCTCTCCCTTGCAAGGCGCATGGCCCCGGGCCATGGCCACAGACACGCAGCCTGTTACTCGCACCTTTATTACAAATAAAGTAAGAAGCCTCCGAAGCCTTATCATTGCATTCCCGCTACCAAGAGCACCCCAAATAACACGTCGTTATAAATGGTCACAGCGTGCCTCGCACCAGTTGTGTTTGCCCGAGAGGGGAGGAAGAGGAATGAAGTAATCTACCACTTCATCAGTCTCTACAAGAAGCATCCGTCTCTCAACGAGTTATCCTGATGTCGTGTCTGCAAATCTCAGCACCCAGACACAGGTACAAGCAGGATTCAGGCCGAAATTTGTCTAATTCTCGAAGAAATGACATCACTGACTTCACGCCACAGCGTCCCATGCTGTTTCTCAGTCACGTGCTCAGCCTTGCCAGCATGTTCTGCTGTTGTTGTTCAGCTCAGCACAACTATTTCAGCACTTCAGAGGTGAGTTAGTGGTGATTTCAGCATCTAGTGTGTCTCCCTCGTGTATGGGTAGGGTGAGAGTAGGCGCGCAGCCCTGCCTCACCATACACACACGCCCTAGTGTACGCCACACACTCCACTCACTCCCTCTATGCTGTTTTCTGTGAATTTCCTTGTGAATTCTTGCCAGAATTGTGTATCCGAGTGTCGAGGCCACTCAAAGCCACGTGTGACCAAGCCACGTGATCAGCACGCCATGTGGGTTAAGCCAGATTCCAAGTCACATGTGGTCTGCTGCCGCAGATGCAGTCACGATGCTGCCTGACTTCACTGACATCACGATGCTGTCTGACTCCACTGACGTCACCCTACGACGTCTGCCTGACGTCACCCTACGACGTCTGCCTGACGTCACTCGCGATGTCACGCCTCACATCACCCACATGACATCTCCGAGTGTTCTAGTTTCACAGTGATCATTCTATTTCATTGTTTTTCGAGAAGTGTGAGAGAAGATATAAGTCGAGTGTTCATTAATTATTTCTCTCAGTCAGTGTTCTCACATGTTCATGTATTGCTTAGTGACGATTTTTACACAGAAAAGCGTCATTTGCTAGTAAGCCATGTTGTACCACATGTGTAGTATGTGTGCAGTTTCTCGTGTGTCCTATGTAGCACCTGTGTGTTACTTCGTCACTGGTGTGACCGCGCCCCGCGCTTGACAGCTGACATTTGTCAGTCCAGGCATCAGTTATGAGCATCGAGCGCCTTGTACAGAAAGCTCTTATTGTTTGCCGTTTGTAGATGCCTTTGCTGGATCGTACCCGCAACGATTCTCCCATTGAGACCGTTCCACTTCACCTCCTAGACCGTCAGTCCAGTTATTGCAGATGACCAGTCTGGGGACGCTTACACTGCCCTCTGCTGTAACTTCTAATGTCGAGAGATGTCACTCGCCAAGCCGCAGTTAAGCCTGTCGGCAGGCGACCATCAGCCTCGTGTCACAGCTTCACTGAGCAGCCTGCACAAAGATGATGTCACTTTGACTGCTAGCCCCCTCACTGCAGTATGGTGTATGCTGTTATGACCTCCAGATGTTTCGCCAAGTCGTCCCTGTAACGACTCGCTCCACACTCGCCAGCAGCGACAGTACCAGTTGAGGAATGTCTTCCTGAGTCGCTTGCCAGTCCTGTCCAGTTGCGACTACTGATGACGCCTCACTCGAGGGCACCAGCAGGTTGTGCCCCAGGTTGAGAGACCCCTGCAGCTACTACTACGGTGTCTGCTTCACCTCCCAGAGGAGACCGTACCCTGTTAAGTCACAGCTCAGCTGCAGCTATGTCTCCCGTGTTGCAGTATATATCCAGATGCAGGAAGGCATGCAGTGCTGCTTCGACGCTCACTGCCCTAGACCACGAAGCACACCGTTTTTTTCTTCCCTCTTTGGAGGAAGTTTTTTTTTCTATGTCCATATGTTTATGTATATATGTATTTTTTTTGTGTTCTGTGACCTGTTCTTGCGAGAGAGAGACCGAGTTTTTTTTACTGCCAGACATGGTCGGTCGACCATGGGTGCGTGGCGAGCAATGTAGACAGCCTGTACTGTTTGCATAGACAGCCCATGCTGTCTGCCAGCTGAGTTCATATTTTGCACCATGCTTGTGCTGCCCTCTGTAGGCCTATACCCACGTCACTTTGCTCCACCATGTTCCTTTCTCACTTGGCGCCTAGACAACACTCAGACAATAGGCCTACTCCTCCTCCCTCGCAAGGCGCATGGCCCTGGGCCATGGCCACAGACACAAGCCTGTTACTCGCACCTTTATTACAAATAAAGTAAGAAGCCTCCAAGCCTTATCATTGCACCCCCTCTACCAAGAGCACCCCAAATAACATCGTTTATAATGCATCCATTGCCCCAACAACAGATGTTGCAGGTGCAGTGCAGTGTGCAGATGCAGTGTGCAGTGAGTTTAGTTAGTTAGTTTGATATCTTTATTATGCCTCGGTGGAAGACTGCCGACTTGTTGAAAAAACAAAACAAAAAAAAAGTGCTTCACTTGTGTCATACACCACCAGTAATATAAGGGTATGATCTTGAGAAGGGTAGCTCAGATTCATTGGATCAAAAGTCCTTCACCAGCTTTAAGGCATCTCCTTGAGGGGTCCTCATTTGTAAGCTGGAATGTACACTATTCTCTTTAATTTATTTTCTCTGGGTTTATTTGTACCCCTATTTTATTATCATGAGGATGCATAAACCAGGAGTGTTATACAGTGCATAGGGAACAGGAGACAATCGGATTCAATCCAAGGAAAGGAAGGATGTCCCCTTCTTAGATTAAGAGCCAAGATTTTAACATATTTGTGTTGACCACTAAACTCATGTGGTCATTCAGCGTTACAAGGCAAACGTTTGAGAAATGGTAGGATAAAGGTGGTGGTGTTGGGGCAGGACAATGGCAAAAGGAAAATGCCATAAAGACCCTGAGAAAAAGTTGAACTTGGCATTACAGGCCACAGGAATGGACCTGGGATAAGATGTGATATTGCTATGTAGGATCATGAGTTTCCTAGTTAGGGTTGGTCATTTAGAAAGGATGGAGCAAAATAAGATGACTTGAAGGGTGTAAATCTGTAGTGGAGGGAAAGGGGGGTAGGGGTCATTCTAGGAAAGGTTGGAGGGATGGGGTAAAGATGGCTTTATGTATGAGGGCTCACACATCCAGTAGGCGTGTTCGAGCATGTTACATGGGATGAGTGGAAGAAACTGGTTTTTATGACATGTGCTGTTGGAGTGTGAGCAAGGTAACATGAAGGGATTCATGGAAACCAGGAAACCAGTTAGCCAGATTCGAGTCCGGGAGGATTTGAGTACAGTGCCTGCACTCTGAAGGAGTGGTGCAGATATTTGCAGTTAGAAGGAGGGCATCTGAACTGTAGTATCTACGCACCTCTGTCAACACAGTGAAAAAATGAATGACAAAAAAACATTTCGGGTCGCCCACCCACCACCTTGTATCTATGATGCAAATCAAAAACAAGTTTATTAAATGTTTATATTAAATTTTAAAAACACCTTCACAACTGTCTCCATTCACACTTATCATTAAATACTATGTAAATCCATCTCAATCATACTAAATATGAGAACAACAGAGATGTCTTATGACTTTAATTAAAATCTCAGATAACAAAATAAGAAATAAATACATTTTATGGATACAGTGATAAACAAAGAATACAACCTAGGAAAAATAAAGGGAGCTGCAATAACATCCATATATAAATAACATTATATTTTTAGCACATTAGTATGATGATACTTTGTTTTTGTGTGCGCTCCACAAATTACCAACATATCTTATGATACAATATTTTTATTTTTGATGGAAGGGGCCACACCAGTAAGCTAATAGAAAGCCTCAATCAAAATATCAAATGCTCCATTGGGTGCATCATATGACTAAGACCCACATCAGAAGAAATTTTAAAATTTCTCTTGACAAGTAAAATACTGTACCACCACTACAACCATATAAAATAAATGTTAAGAGCTGAATTGATGAGAATCAAAATGAAGTTTGTGTTTCATGTTATGTATATTTTTTTTATTATTAACACATAGGCCGCTTTCCCACCCAGGCAGGGTGGCCCGACAAAGAAAAACTTTCATCATTCCTCTATCACTGTCTTGCCAGAGGCGTGCTTACACTACAGCTACAAAACTGCAACATTAACAACCCTCCTTCAGAGTGCCGGCACTGTACTTCCCATCTCTAAGAATCAAGTCCGGCCTGCTGGTTTCCTGAAACCCTTCCATAAATGTTACCTTGCCTACACTCCAACAGCACATCAAGCCCTAAAACCATTTGTCTTCATTCGCACCTATCTAACACGCTCACGCACGCTTGCTGAAAGTCCAAGCCCCTCGCACACAAAACCTCCTTACCCTCCCTCCAACCTTTTCTAGGCCGACCCCTACCCCGCCTTCCCTCCACTACAGATTTATACACTCGAAATCATTCTATTTTGTTCCATTCTTTCTATATGTCCAAACCATCTTAACAACCCCTCCCTCAGCTCTCTGGATATAGTTGGTCAATCCCACACCTCCTAATCTCCAAACTACGGGTTCTCTGCATTATATTCACACCACACATTGCCCTAAGACACGACATCTCCACTGCCTCCAGCCTTCTCCTTGTTGCAAATTCACAACCCATGTCTCACACCCATACAAGAGTGTTGGTATAACTATACTCTCATACATTCCCTCTTTGCTTTCATGGATAAAGTTCTCTGTCTCCACAAGCTCCTCAGTGCACCACTCACCTTTTTCCCTCGTTAATTCTATGATTCACCTCATCCTTCATATACCCATCTGCTGACACATCCACTCCCAAATATCTGAACACTTTCACCTCCTCCATACTCTCTCCTCCAATCTGATATCCAGTCTTCCGTTATCTAATTTTTTTGTTATCCTCATCACCATACTCTTTCCTATATTCACTTTTAATTTCCTTCTTTTACATATCCTACCAAACTCATCCACCAACCTCTGCAACTTCTCTTCAGAATCCCAAAAGCACAGTGTCATCAGCAAAGAGCAACTGTGACAACTCCCACTTTGTGTTAGATTCTTTATCTTTTAACCCCACACCTCTTGCCAACACTTGAGCATTCACTTCTCTAACAACTCCATCTATAAATATATTGAACCACCATGGTGACATCACACATCCCTGTCTAAGGCCTACTTTTACTGGGAAATAATCTCCCTCTCGCCTACATACTCTAACCTGAGCTTCACTATCCTCGTAAAAACTTTTCACCGCTTTCAATAACCTACCTCCTATTCCATACATTTGCAACATCTGCCACATTGCCCATCTATCCACCCTATCATATGCCTTTCCAAATCCATAAATGCCACAAACACCTCTTTACCCTTATCTAAATATTGTTCACCTATATGTTTCACTGCAAACACTTGGTCTACACACCCCTACCTTTCCTAAAAGCCTCCTTGTTCATCTGCTATCCTGCTCTTCGTCTTACTCCTAATTCTTTTCAATAATAACTCTACCATACACTTTACTAGGTATACTCAGACTTATTCCCTATAATTTTTGCACTCTCTTTTGTACCCTTTGCCTTTATACAAAGGAACTATGCATGCTCTGCCAATCCCTAGGTACCTTACCCTCTTCCATACATTTATTAAATAAAAACACTAACCACTCTAAACTATATCCCCACCTGCCATTAACATTTCTATCTTTATCCCATCAATCCCAGCTGTTTACCCTTTGCTCTTCACTACTCACACTTCCCCACACTCACAACTGGTTCTTCCTCTACTCCATAAGATGTATGTATAATGAAGTTTAAAAAAATACATCCCTTATATAAAACTCTATTGCAGCCCCAACACTATCATAACAAGAAAGAAATGGAATACAGCAGGAAGCTGTAACTGCAATGATACCAACGTGAAGCAAGCATAGTCTGACAACAAATAAATGTTCAGCTCCAAGTTTTCAAAAGGGTCAACATCTCAGAAAATATGCAACAGACTAAGATGTTACCTGTAATGGCCATGAGAGGGAAGGGGACAGACACAGTCACTCAACCTTTGCAGATGTTGGCAAGTTATTGTTTTGATAAAGTGCTTTCCTAATTACTATAGTGAACCATGGGTTTCACGAACTAATGGGGAGGGGGAAGTGTCCATTACACGACTTCATTAAATTCAAATTATGAGAATAGTTTTCCATGATTATAAGAGTAATATACATTTCTGTATTTACTGGACTTAAATCAGTTAAATTTGAAAATAAATTTACCCACAATGAAATCTGACAATTTTGATTTAACGAACTTTATGTTAAATCTGGAAGTGAATTTACCCAACAAGCTGTAAGAATAATGTAAATTCTGGATTTAACAGACTATTCATAACTTCCGAATGTTGTTCCCCTCGCCCCTTGTGGGTATTTACCTGAGAGTCCTATTCGTATTCGTATTTCGAATGTTGTCCAACCACAGATTTTATCTTATATCTGAAGAGAGTTACATCAGGGTGCATTAAATCGAGGTTTTACTGTAACACATTCATAGAGAAGTGCTAATCTCATAGGAATAATACCTGGATAAAAACATTTTCATTGGCATGAAGGCATACATCCCCTTTGAACTGAGTGCTTTCCTAAAGTTAAATTTGTTACCTTATTACTATATTTCCACTCTACCAAAGAATATTTCAAAATACAAATGAAATCTTGGAGTCTCTCCTTTCACTGTAAACCACGATATAACAGACCTCCATATAACAGACTTCTGCAATAACAGACAAAATCTGCTGGGCAAAATTAACTTTTATTCCTATATTTTCAACATTTAATATGGTATAGTTGTAAATCGGGTTGCAATATTATATTAAGTGTACAGTAGAGTACTCAGTGCTTTTTCTGCTATTATTTAACATTTAACGGACACTCAAACAATCCCCCTATTAGTCCGTTACATCAAGGGCTTCCTGTATATACCTACAAAATATGTACTGTATATACAGGTGTATATTATATGTGTATGTATGTATGTCTGTGAGTGTGTGTGTATATAAAAGAACGATTACGTAAAAAATCATTAGCATTTACGTATGTACTAATAAAAATAGCAGTGGCTGATTCCAAATATCCCTAGTGATGTCTTGGCACAACACAATTAATATATAATTTCATACATCCTAGCAAATATATACAGCAGTATGAGAAAAGATTTGCATTCTTGGGGAGATATGAATATCAAGGAGAATCATCTGCTAACAGATGGCCAGTGAAGAATTTGTATTGAAAATGATGGTACTAGCCACCAAGCCATGCACACTATACATACACTTTCTTGAAGAACCATCTTGTGAATCTCATACTATATGACAGTAAGTCACGAAATCGCAATAACACGATTGCAAACAAATCACAGAACGGGTGAGTTTGAACCCATGGTAAGTCTTAAAACCTGCAGACTAACGTACTGGCCCGTGAGTTTTAGGACTCACTTGCCATGGGTTCAAACTCCCACCTGTGCCATGGTATGACAACGTAATGTATAAAGTAACAAAAAACTACACAAATGTATACAGTAACATGAATATAACTGATAGTTACTTATCTACATTCAATAAGCTTTCTCCATCATTAAAAATTTTACAATGTAAAGAAATTTTTCCCATACACTTTGATCATTGTATATCTCACCTCAGATAGAAAAATTAAGCTAATCGATGTTAGCTAGCTTCTTGATTGGGGTCAGTATAATGACTTCAGCAACATTTAGCCCTCCCTCCATGAACAACAAATGTCCATAAAGATGGGCCTCATGTTCCTCAATATAACAAAATTATGGCACAAACCTGGGTGTAATTATGACATCATTACCATTACAAGTTTCAAAATTTATAACTTGAAAATAGTGACATATATGGGACAATAATACTGACAATCATCTAACACCTTTTTTTTTTTTGCAAAAATTAAGTTAAAATAATTACACAAAATCAAAATGACATTAGTTTAAATTTAATGTAGAGTTTACTCTGAACACCTCGTATTATTTATATCTCAAAATGATTATCCAATTCACTTTCATTATCCGGGTGGGGGGGTATGTAAATGTTTAAAGCGGCAGAACTATGCTTTTCGTCTTCCATATACTAGTATGTATTTGTGAAAGTGTAAACATTTTTAAAGTTTGCAACACTTGAAGCCTGTGTCACCTTGTCTTTGATCCCATTCCAACTATATTTTATCACTCAATTTGCTAAGAAATATTTTCTTGTGTTCTTTCTAATCTATGGTTTCCTGATTTTCTTCATGATGGTGTCAAGAAATCTAACTTATTAATTTTCCCGTACCCTTTGTACAAACTCGTGTGCTTCTCTTTCCTCACGTTGACTTTTGTACGGAATTATTTAAATACCTATTACTATACTACATACCTGTTATTTTTTTTATATTAATATCATAACTTAAAATTTTAACATGAACTATGTAATTTAAAAGTATCACAATTTTAGTTCTAATCTACCTGAAATATTGTGCATAACAATGGGGTTTTAAAAAATAAAAGAGTCAAAATCTAACAAAATATTATACATAATACTTTTGTAATTTTTTAGAAAACTAATAATAAATAATAATAATAATAATAATAATAATAATAATAATAATAATAATAATAATAATAATAATTATAATAATTACAATAATTATAATATAGGCTGAGTATACCTTATCCTAAGCTCCAAAATTCAAAATACTTCGAAATCCAAAACTTCTTTCGATCACCGACATGAGACCACAAATGAAAATTGCAATTAGCTCTGGGGAAGTTCCCAGTATGTGCAGGTCTGTGTGTGCCCAGACAGTTGCAACACACGACCTCTCATACCCTGGGTGGGGCTCTGTCGTTCTGTTGGTGCCAGCTTGTTATTAACAGTTGTCACCACCCAGACCTATGTGCATTACAGTACTCACTGTGATTACCATGTTTTTGTGCTTATTTTCTGCTCTGTGGTGCGAAGATATTGTTGAAAATGTAATAAAAGACCTGCAGATACCCCTATGGGTAACAGTGATAAAAAAATATATTATACAGTAGCCTTTTAATAAAAACACAGCATCATAGGTGGAGATTGAGATTGCTATTTTTTTAAAGTTGATGCAGGTATTCTGCCGATGCTGTTATTAAAAATATTGTATAAAACTATGTTCAGCCTATGTGTATAAGCTGTATATAAAATATATATGGATTTTGTGTTCAGACTTGGGTCCCATCCCAAGCTACTTCATATTTCAAAATCCAAAAATTCGAAATCTGAGATACATTCGGATTCAAGCATTTCAGATAAAGGATACTCAATCTTAAATAATACTACTACAAATAATAATGACAATATTATTTTTGTTATTAATACTACAAAGCACTGAATTTGTAATTAATCTTTCTTATAATTCAACGATCTTAACTCTGGGATCCATTTTATTGCAGATTTCTAAGCTTGTTATATTTAAGTAGAGAATAGACACTGTACTACACCATCACATTCTAATTTTTCTAATGTCTATGATCTAACTTTTTTGCACTTTGTCATCAATATATTTGAAAATTATTTTCAAGCTTGCAAGAAGAGTGTCTCTCGTGACTTCATATATATATAAGTTTTATTGTGATACCTTTGCAACAAAGCCTGAAGCCAGACTTCTTGTTGACTGCCTGATCAAACAGGCTGTTCCAGCCAACAGTCTGATATCTCATCATAACTTGGCTGATCTGGCAGTTATTGCAAGAAGTGGTCTAGTTTCCTCTTGTTTTATTTATATGATTTGTTAGTATTTTATCACACTTTTATAATCTACAACTTTCACCCATTTCCAATAGTGACATTTACTTTACATTAAATAACATTATCTCTTTTGGGTCATTTGAATCTTATCATGTGTATGAGTTGTGTCATTACAGTACCTGTTGGTATTTACTGTACATCATTATTTTTATAATCGAAAACCAGTTCTAAACCAGTGATTTTTTGTTGTTACATCCTTACAGACAATTTTTGTCTTGCATTAACCCCCACCCCCCACTAACCTCCACCTTCACACATTCCTATCCCTCATTCATTCCTAACCTTGCACATTCCTATCCCTCATTCATTCCTAACCTTTTCACATTCTTTTCACATCCATTCCTGCAGCACTGTTACGTCATGGGTTCAATACTTAACACTGGACCTGTAAGTGTCACGGAATCCTATTTTTAGTATTTAATTTGTTGTGTAATTATTTATTTTCCACTGGCTGTATCATATACTGTACAATTACTCATTTGTGATTAAGATATCTTTTTTTGTGTGGATTTGCCTGCCTGTATGACTATGGAAAAATATGCATAGCAAAGAAGACCTTTATTATTACGACGTTTTGCCATCAATAGTCATAAGAATAAAAGGCTTCCTTTTGCTATATGTGTTTTTTTTCTGTTACCTATTGACTCAGCGGGAGTCCAAAATAAGAGAAAACATAAAAAATAATTACCGCTCTAAGTTATTGTTTGGGTGTTTGATAAGGCCACCTAAAACCCCCGTCAACTTATGAATCTGGCTGCGGATACCTTATTTTTTCAACAAATCCGTTTCGGTGTTAGGTATAGGGTGTTAGGTATAGGTCACAGGGGTTAAGCAAAGATTTACCAGAGAAATAGTCTTACTCCAATAACTATTAGCAGAAATCTAGTAAAATATTAAAAGGAAAACGGATTTAACTAGTTAGGTTAAAATAGGCTGGTTTAAGGTAGTTACATGGGTCATACATAAACAATCATTTAAACCTTAAATCATCACTATTTGTACAATTGACTGTAATCATACAATGTACAGGTATTATTTGTGCAATAATAATAAAAGGACTCCCATGGAAGTAAGTTACTCTGTCTGACTTTTTGGGTTATCCTAGGTCTTTACACATACGCTGCTATGTATAAGATAGATATGGTAAGATTTTGTTCGGATTTTAACCCCGGAGGGTTAGCCACCCAGGATAACCCAAGAAAGTCAATGGATCATCGAGGACTGTCTGTCTTATTTCCATTGTGGTCCTCAATCTTGTCCCCCAGGATGCAACCCACACCAGTTGACTAACACCCAAGTACCTACTTCCTGCTAGGTGACCAGGACTACAGGTGTAAGGAAACGCGTCAAAATGTTTCTACCTTCTCCGGGAATCGAACCTGGACCCTCCATGTGTGAAGCGACAGCTTTCAGCCAGGCCACGGGGCCATGTATGATAATCTAAGTGTATACTTGAATAAACTTAAAGAGTTAATAAGCCGCTGGAGGCTGGTTCTGGTTATATCATAACAACTACTTGTTAGAAGATGCATTCAACGCCCAGCCCTGGTTGTGTGCGGGTGCTTTGCGTGACCTCTGGTGGCCGCATCGTGAAATTTTATTTTCACTATCATGGCGGATGGCTACAGGAGGAGGGTTAATACTGTTGGAATTGAGATTCTACAGGGAGCAGTGTATCCGTTCAATGCAGATATTGTTCTACCAGCGATTCTGCATGATGTGCTGGGTGTGGACCATTCGGAATTGTATGGGATATCCCTTAATGGGGCAAGGAGGCTATTTGTGAAGTTTGTGTGTTTGGCAGCGTATCACAGGATTGTGGATACGTTTCAGGACAAGAGGCTGGTGGTGATCAGGCCAGAGGTATGTGTCCATGATGTGTCAGCCACTTATAAGTGGGTGAAGTTGAGGAATGTGCCTTTCGAGGTGGGAGAATGTGACATTTCTGAAGCCATGCAGAAATATGGCATTGTTCATGCTGTAACTGTTGGCAGGTAGGCGAATGGGCCCTATGCTGGGATGTTGAGGGACGTATTCGTCAAGATGACATTACGTCAGGCTATCCCTTCTTATGTAATAATGACTGGTTTCCACACGCAGGTGTATGTTACATATGTTGGGTTATGCGGACAGCAGGGCACCTTGCAGTGGATTGTAATCGATGGAAGACGGATGTGAGGCGAGGTGTGGACGATGACGTGAGGACAGAGGAGGCTTCAACAATTCCAACAGAAGACCGACGTGGATGACGGGCAGGAGGGCATGGTGCATCAGTCGTGGAGCGAGGAGGTGGAGCAGGTGGACGGACAGATGGGAGGAGATGGTAAGGTGTCGTCTGTGGCATCAGAGGAACACAGTACGGCGTCTGTTGCTGATCATCAGGGGCTGCATGGGGATTCCAAGAATGATCAACATGAGGCTGTTGTTGAGAAGGATATGTGTAGGAAGTGAATAACGCTCAGGTATCTGTGGTAGTAGCAGAAGTTCATAGGAAGAGGAAATGGAGTTAATTGAGGAGAAAGGGGAGTCCAGGAAAGGCCGGGGAAGGAGTCTGAGGATGACTTGTTGACAGCTGCACAAAGGCCTGGGAAAAAGTGTGGGCAGATGTGGTGCAGGGAAAAGGAGGTAGGTCAAAGGGTAATGAGGGCACTAGGGAAGTGAAGGAGGATGGGAGGGTAGGAGGGGAAGGATGGAGAAGGACATATGATATTGGAAAAGAGAGTACTGAAGCCAAAAGGGGAAACCCGTCTTATACTTCAGGTGTGTAACAATTAAAGTGAATGGCCTCAGGAATGAGGTGAAACGTAAGTGGGGGGAAGTTACTTATGGAGGTGGAAAGTTGATGTTGTCTTTTGTCAGGAGCATAATTATAGGAAGGGTAATGAGATAGCTATAAAGGGGTATAAAATTTTTGCATGTGATGCAAGGGCGTTTAAAGGGTGGGGGGTGTGGGTAGGAGTCAGTGAGTTAAGTCCATTCACTTTGGAGTCTTGGGAGGATGTGGGTGGTAGAATAGTTAGAGTAAACGGGGATTGGAGTGGCGTGCAGGTGAGTTTCCTGGGATATATGCCAGCTATAAGCAATAGGAGACTAAAGGATGATTTTGTAAACAATGAGTTGGCATATGCTGTCCGAGTTTTGCCCCAAGTGTCTATAACTTTCTGGAGACTGGAATTGTGTGGATTCGGATTAGAGACGTCGAGCCACAGGGGGGTGTTGGGGTCGTTGAGGGTGTGTTGGGGCAGTGGGAGTGGTAGACGGGTGGGGGATGGGGGGAAATGGTGGAATATACTTTTGTGAGGAAAGATTACGCAGCACAACTGGACAGAATATATGTGACAAGGGCGGTGGATGTTCGGAGGGTGGAATGTGTCGATGTGGGTTTTTCAGATCATAGGGAGTGTTGTTTGAAGGGGGTGGGATGGGGCGGTGAGTGTGTATAAGAGTTATTGGAAATTGAATATGAGATTATTGAAGAGGAAGGGGGGGGCTGAGATGTCTGAAGAGTGGTGGGGAGGGTGGAAGGGGGTTGGTGGTGTCAATGGGGTTGTCAGGATGGTGGATGGAGAGGGGGAAAGAGGAAATTAGGGAAGTTTTATGAGTGGGTCGGTATGAAGATAGTGATAGGTTTGGGTATCAGAAATATTTCTAGGGGTTGTTACGTGATTGTCAGGCGGGGATTGGGGGAGGAGCACGGCAGAGGTGGAATTGAGGGTGGTGGTTACGGGATTTACAGGTGGAACGGTTTCATGCCTTACGGGTTAGGAGTGGTATGGAGGAGATTTTATGGGGAAATAAGGTCAAAGGTGGTTTAAGGACTTTTGAGAAAACCAGGAGGGAGATAAGCACTTGCCTTGCATGGAGGGGGGTGGATGGGTACCAGGGAGGGGAGGGTTTTGCAAACAACGGAGGGTATGGGGGGTACGCGGAAGGATGGTTTCGTGTTCAATACAAGAGATGGGTTATTGCAGGGCATAGGGAGATTCTTGAGTGTGGAGGAGGGAAGAGAGTGTGGGGGCAGAGATTTTTGAGAGGAGGTATGGGAAGCCGTGCAGGGTTTGAGGTTGGGAAAGTCACCTGGGATTGATGGGTTGCCGGGGGATTTGTAATGTAACTCATTGGGAGGTTTTAAAAGGGGTTCTCGGAGGTTGTTTAATGGGTTGAGGGAGGAGGGCTCTCTATGGGGGAATCAATGAGGACTGGGGGTAGTAGTATTGGTGGCGAAGGGAGATTCTCCTGAGGGCTTACGTGATTATAGGGGTCTGGCTTGTTGACGGCGGATTACAAAATTTTTGCAAAGATTTTGGCAAATATGATTAAGAGGGGTTTAAGTGGGGTTTTTGCATGAGGGTCAATTCTGGGGTGCCTGGAAGGAGAGCCTGCACAGGGCATTTGCATACAGTTTATTGGAGGAAAGTGAGGAAGGGAGGGTGTTAGGATTGATTGGCAGAGGGCATAAGGACAGAGTTGATTGAGAAATGTTATTAGCAATATTGGAGAGGCAGGGTTTAGAAGGTGGTAAGGTATTGGAAACATTGAATGGTAAAAGCAAGCATGAGTGCAGATTAATGGGAAGGTGGGAAGGGTAATGGAAATGCAGAGGGGTCTGCGACAGGTTGTCCTCTTTCGCAGATCCTTTCGCACTTTGCAGGATCCTTTTACAGATTGGTAGAGGCGGGGTTGAGGGCTGGGTCTGAGGAGATGGAGGTGGTGGGTGGTATGGTTGCTATGTTGATACCATGGTGTTGGTTAGGAAGGAGTGGCACTGAGTAAGTTGAATGATTTGATAGAACGTTTTGGGAGGGAACAGGGATGAGGGTTAATAGGGAGAAAGTCTAATTTATTAGAGTGTAGCTCCCTTTTGTTCCTTGCGTTGTTATGTTGTCGGGAGTTGTATTTTTTTGTTTTTGTGCCATCTGTTGTGTTGCCTGTTTTGCTCTTGTGTTGTCTGTTGTTTTATTGTGTTGCCTTATATGTTATGTTGTCTGCTGTGTTACCTTCTGTGTTCCTGTGATATCTTCAGTGTTCAGTGTTCAGGCCCTTTTGGTTTTTCGTATTAGGGGGGCGGAGTTTGTAATAGTCTTTTCCAAAAATAAACATACCACGGGTGGGGTTTGAACCCGCGGTCAGTCATAAAGGATACTGCAGTGTTTATCCCAAAAAACTCCCTATTTTTATTTTTTTTTTAGTTTTTTAAGGAAACTCCATGGAACTTCTAAAAAAGGCTCATGATTACTTTCCCTTAAAAAAAAAAAAATGAAATGGGACTATTAGTGAATTTATATAAATATAACCTCGTCCCTTCAGTTCTTGCAGAGGGACTAAAAACACACACACACACACTAACACACACACCCACACACACATACCACACACACATAGCACACACTCTACCACACACACTTTACCACACACTCTCCCACAAACATACAACCCCTTTTACCACACACACACACCCCTACCACACACTACACTACACCCCACCACACAAAACCTAACCCACACCACACTACACACTACACTCCCACACACACTACACTACACACACTGCCCCGATGGCATGGTGGCTGCCCGGATGGCATGGTGGCTAGCGCTCTTGCTTCACGCACGGAGGGCCCGGGTTCCCCCCGGGGGGGGGGCCAAAAACACTGAAGTGTTTCCGTTACACAGACACACATACATACATACAACGGGCCTAGTGTCTAATGACATCATGTGCCTAGGAAAAAAATGGTAATTAACTAAAATACCACACACACTACACTACACACTACACTACCACAAAACGGTGGGGGAAACATTTCGAAATTTTTTCAAAAAACACACACACACACACACACACACACACACACACACACACACAGGAACGAACGAAAAGTGGAGGGGGGAAAACCATACATATTTTTAAAGGGATAAGGTATGATAAAGCTCATGGAGCAGGGAGAGCAGAGACCCAGTAGCGGACAGCGAAGAGGCGGGGCCGGGAGCTGAGATCGACCCCTGCAACCCCCTTAGGTGAGTACACAACATACATAAGGCCTAGTGTCAAATCGACATGTGCCTGGGACAAAATGGTAACTAACTAACACACTACACTACCATCAAAATTTTTATTTTTTTTTTTGTTGTGGGCTTACCCCTGGGGACATCCCACTGTCTAGTGGTCGTTTTAAAGGGGGACGGGGGGAAAGGGGTATTCTTTTTTCCCAGCTACATGACTCTTAATGTCTTCAGTCAATACACCGTCCTGGAAATCGCCGCAGGATAGATCTATGTTATTCTTGAACCCGGTTAGCATTGACTTTACTAAGTTGGGTTGCCTTGATATCAGGGAAACATCTCATTCTAATACGTAACCAATGAATGATTTCAAGAAGTCCGTGAGCCCGGGGTTTAATAATATATCCAGGAATGCGTGCCCGGTACGCGCAGGTACGAGGGCCGTTGTATGCAGTCAATGGATGTTAGTCTTGTGAAGCAGGGGGGGTGCTGGTCGTAATATTGTTTCACCAGTTGGGGGAAGACTCCCCTTTTTTAAACCCCCAGGGTTATAGTAGAAAGGAAAACCCCCCCCGGCAGGCATAGAGAGACACGCAGGAGATACACTAGACAAACATACAAAAGCCATGACCCTTTTTGTAGAGGATGCCGGGGCAGTAGTTTCTATTCGCCGGAACATGCCCCCATACTTTTCCGAAAGCTCGAGGTGTATTCCCAAGAATGGTTTGGGGTATCAGATCCCTTCATTGGTCTGGTGGCTTCCAGCTGTGTTATAGTGAAAATAGTGTTTTGGTTTAGTGAAGGGGGTGCGGTTATATGAAGATAGTGCTGTGTTATAGTGAAGAGGCGTTTATAAGGAAAGGGGGATAGTGCGTTATAGTGAGATAGTGGGGTTTAAGGACGATAGTGCTGTGTTAAGGAAGATAGTGCTGTGTTATAGTGAAGATAGGTAAGTAAGTTTATTCAGGTATAAAAATGTCACATAGATTATCATACATAAGAATTTGAGAACCCGGGAAAACCCCAAAAAAAGAGTGACTTATTTCCTTTCTGTGTTATATAGTGAAATAGGGGGTTATAGTGAAGATAGTGCGGTTATAAGAACATAAGAAAGAAGGAACACTGCAGGGCCTACTATGCGAGGCACGCCCAAAATCTCAACGGGCCAATGCCCACCCGCCAGGCGGTTACATTCACTTAAGGAAGGAACATCATCTGACCTAGCACAAGCTAGTCAGGACCAACTACCCCCAAACCCCACCCACCATAAATTGTTACCCCTACCATGGTCACCCGACCACCTGGTCGGGGCATTAGGAATCTAATTGGAAAGAGGGACGTCAGAAGACCCCCCCCATCATGGGGCCAAGAAAGAAAGAAGAAGATGACCCCCTCTCCCCGGGGGGCCAATGCCGGGTCACCATTTGGAAAGAGGCCGGATGTCCCGGGAACATAAAAACAACAACCTGGCACCCGACCACCCAGGCACTTCCACTTAAGGAATTAGCAGCTACTGACCTGGTAAAGCTAGTCAGGTCCAAACTCACACCCATCCACACCCACCCACGTATTTATCTAACCTATTTTTAAACTACACAACGTCTTAGCATCTATGACGGTACACGGGAGTTTGTTCCACTCATCCACAACTCTATTACCAAACCAGTGCTTTCCTATATCCTTCCTGAATCTGAATTTTCCAACTTGAAACCATTGCTGCGAGTCCTGTCTTGGCTGGATATTTTCAGCACGCTATTTACATCCCTTTATTTATTCCTGTTTTCTATTTATACACCTCAATCATATCCCCCTAATTCTACGTCTTTCTAGAGAGTGCAGATTCAAGGCCCTCAGTCTATCCTCATAGGGAAGATTTCTGATACATGGGATCAACTTTGTCATCCTCCTTTGTACGTTTTCCAGTGCATTTATATCCATTCTGTAATACGGTGACCAGAACTGTGCAGCATAATGTAAATGAGGCCTAACCAAAGATATATAGAGTTGAAGAACAACCTGAGGACTTCATTATTTATACTTCTTGATATGAAGCCAAGGATTCTGTTAGCTTTATTGCGAACACTTATGCACTGTTGTCTTGGCTTCAGATTACTACTAACCAGAACTTCTAAATCCTTCTCGCAATCACAAGTAATAAGATCTACATTATTCAGCTTATATGTGGCATGGTTATTGTCCTGCCCAACATTTAGAACTTTG
This sequence comes from Cherax destructor, assembly GCA_009830355.1. Classification (NCBI taxonomy): domain Eukaryota; kingdom Metazoa; phylum Arthropoda; class Malacostraca; order Decapoda; family Parastacidae; genus Cherax; species Cherax destructor. The sequence continues at coordinate 51,759 of WNWK01011628.1, forward strand.
CATTTGTTTACATTAAACTGCATCTGCCACTTCTCCGACCACTGCATCAGTCTATTCAAATCATCCTGGAGTGCTCTAATGTCCTCATTTGAATGAATTGGACGGCCTATTTTGGTGTCATAGCAAATTTACTTATGTTACTATTTATTCCCTCATCTATGTCGTTTATGTAAATTGTAAACAACAGGGGCCCAAAAGCCCTGTGGAACACCCTTTAGACGCGCCCCATTCTGATTTTTTTCCATTAAAAAAAAAGTTTAAAGGTACTGTCACCAATTATTGCAACACTATTCAATAAATCCATTGAAAACTCCACATTCCCATCAATTCTCAAAATAGAAAAGGGTCACCCCGATCCATAAAGGGGTGATCAAACAAACTTGAATAATTATAGACCAATACCCAATTTTACCACTGCTTTAAAATCTTTGAAAATTAATTCATAGACAGATCATTCCTACCTCATCTCACAAACGTACTTTAACCCCAGTCAGTTTAACGGGACCAACAAAAGCACAAATGATGCCATTATACACATGCAGAGTTAATAAAACCACTTGAAAAGGGCCCCCTGGGAATCTTCATTATCCCCAAAGTTTTTTGATACAGTCGATAAAGATTTACTTCCAAAACTAGCACTATGGTAAAGGGCATTCCGCTCAACTAATAAAATAAACCTTTAGTAACTTAAAAAATACGTGTACAAAATGGAGGAACTTTTCCCCACCAGCAAATTACAGTGGGAGCCCCTCAAGGAAGTGTACTGGGTCCCTTTTTCCTCTTTTTACATCAATGACCTACCTAAGGGCACCCCCAATTACTAAAACCCCCTATTATTTGCGGATGACACAATATATGTCTTCCCCCCAAATACAGCCCTTTGGCCAATGCTGTTAATGCAGAATTACAGAAAAAAATGACATGGATGACGACTAATAAATTTTTTTTCTAAATACTGACAAGACCTACTTTATACATTTTGGGAAACAGAGTTACAAATGTTAATTTAACATAACACTCAACGGTTCACCCATCACAAAACTCAAAGAGGGAAAATTCCTAGGAATCCACATTGACAGAGCCTTAAAATCCAAACACACATACAACAAATTTCCCAAAAAAACCAAGAAATAGGCATATTATCTAAGATACACTACTATGTGCCTCAATCAGCTCCCCTTGCACATATCACTGCTCATTTACCCATATCTCACGTATGGAATCTGGGGCATGGGGATCAACAACATTAAATCACTTTAGACCACCATAACCCAGCAAAAGGCTGCAGTCAGAATGATAACAAATTCCCCTCTAAAAGATACTCCACCAATATTTTAAAAGCCTAAAAATATTTTACCATAAAGAACATTCACACTTATTCTTGTCCTACTAAAGCATAGAATTTTTAAATTTAAAATAAACCCCCCGCCCCAAAAATTTCCTCACCAACCCAAAAGGGCCCTGGAATTAAACCAAAAGATACAGATTTTTGATGTACCCCGTGTCCACAGCAACCTAAAGGGAAATTTTATGCACATAAAGGGGGCCCCGGGAAACTGGAACTCATTACCAGGGAAAAACTAAAATAACTTTGTCTGAAAATCAATTTAAGACTCTTCTCAAAAACCACCTACTCAAATTGACTAAATACTCATACTGTAAATTGCCTTCAAAAAAGATCAAAGTTATTTTCCAAAAAAAATTTCAATTTTTACAATTATTTTACCACCTAACCCTCCTAAACTAAATACTCAAACTGTATTTTTTCCCCAAAATGCTCAATGTTATTTTTATTAAGATAATTTAATTTTTAATTTATGTTCCATCCTACTTTAAAATTTTTTACAATGTCATCAAACTTTGTAATAAACTATGTATTATCATCATACTTTAATTTTAATGTCTACCAATTCAAACTCACCAATTACTCCAATAGTATTATGTTCATAGTCTATAAGCCATTAGATTAAGCTGCCCCTAATGCCAAGGGATGCCAAACCTTTCCCTTAAAACCCCAAATTTTTTTATTGTAAAAACCCAAAAAGAGAAAAAAAAAAAATTGTATTTGTATTTGTATTTTTAAAATTTTCCTGCCCCCAGCAAGAACCTTGCATTTTAAGACTTTCTTTATTCTTGATAATTCCAATTTTCATCCAGAAGCTTTTCTGGATGTGACCCCTATGTAAAAGTTGTATTTTTACCTCCAAATACAACATTTTTTAATCAAAACCCCTGGATTTGGGGGAAAATTTTTTTTAATTTAATTTTACAAGAAAAGTGATGAAAAAAAAATAGTTGCATCAAAGGGCTTGACTCCCCTGGCAGTATCAAATTTTTTGGAATTTAAAGTATAATGTACTGTAGGGTAAAAAAAAACCGAGAACCATTACAGGGAAATTTTTTCACAACCCTTTTTCTTTTGTACCGAACCTCAACCATCCACTTCTGCCAACAACCAACAACCATCCACCTTTTGCCCCAGCAGACAGAAGGGGCCCCCGGGTCTGCAATCAATTTTGGACCACCAGGGCGTTGGCGTTCCCCAGCTCTCCTCGGGGGCCTGGGGGTTACTGACCCTTGGGTCTCTTGGGGGGGGTTTGATGGTGCTCCTGCAAGCGCAGATCCTGGCGCAACCCGCTGTTGTTTAATGGCTGTCTGGCTGTCCCGCTGAAGAGGGGCAGGCACCGGAACATCTGTTGTTGGGGCAATGGATGCATTCCTAGAACGATGTCAATTGTTCATTACTCTGTAATTTGTTCATGATTGTAACCATGTATGGACTTTTTTTAAAATTCATTACCTTTGTAACTTGTCATGTTTTTGACCAGCTCTACCTGGAGCTCATTACCTTTGTAATTTGTCATGATTGTGACCAGATTTGTTCATTACCTTTGTAACTTGTCATGGGTGTGACCTGCTCTATGGAGCCATTACCTTTGTAACTTGGTTATAATTGTGACCAGATTTTTTCATTACCGCTGAAACTTGTTCAGCTATCAAAACTTTGGAGTCCAGTCTTTGGACCAATTTTTTCCTCTGTAATCTTTTGACTACCTCCCACGGGATGGATAGGGGTATAATAAAGATATTAAATTAACTAACTACTGTAAAGGAGGGGGGAATTATTTGTAGAAAAAGTAGTCTTTAGACAGGATGGGGTTTTACCATGGTTGTTAAAATTTTTTATGGATGGGGTTGTAAGAGAACGATAATTCTCGGGTGTTGGAAAGAGGTGGGGGAAAGAGATAAAGAATTATCACAAAGGGGGAGTTGTCACAATTGTTTTTTGCTGATGACACTGTGTTTTTGGAAGATTCTGTAGAGAAGTTAGAGGTTTGATTTTGGGAAGGGTATTAAAGGAAATTAAAAACATGGGGGCAAGGTGATGAGGATAAAAAAAAAATTAGGTTATGAACGATTGGACATCGATTGGTGGTAGAGAGTATGGAGGAAGTGAATGTATAAAAATATTTGGGAGTGGACTTGACATGTCTAGAAAGACGTTTGGAATCATTACTCACTTCATAACCCCTTTGAGAGAATTGCTGATACTATGTTAAAAACTGCAAATATTCCCCCCCCTCCTTCAGAGTGCAGGCACTGCATTTCCCACCTCCACGATTCAAGTCTGGCTAACTATTTTCCCTTGAACCCCTTTCATAAATATTACCTTGCTCACACTCAAACATCATGTCAAGTCATAAAAACCACTCCTCCACTCCCTCCTGTCTAACACCTCAGGCATGCTTGCGGGATGTTTAAGCCCCTCACACACAAAATCTCCTTTACCCTCTCCCCCAACCTTTTCTAGGACGACCGCCCCCACCTTTCCCCTCCACAGCAGATTTATACCCTTCCCAGGTCATCCTTTTTGTTCCATTCTCTCTAAATGTCTAAACCCATTTCAACAACCCCTCTTCATCCCTCTGGATAAATTTTTATTAACCCTGCACCTCCTAATCTCAAAGCTTTTTTTTATTTTTATTTATTTATTTTTATAATACAATGTTTGTACATAGCAAAAAAATAATGTAAAAGATCTGGGAGTGATCATGTCAGAGGATCTCACTTTTAAAGACCACAACATTGTATCAATCGCATCTGCTTGAAAAATGACAGGTCACTTGTTTAATCTAGACTGAAATACTGCTGCTCACTAACAGCACCTTTCAAAGGGAGGTATTCGAACACAGGTAAGAATGGCCTGTGAGACTTGGTCGTAATGGGTTTGGGGCAAACAAATTCAGCAGTGGACTATAATGTATATTTTTCCCTCTCCCCCTATATAAAAATATGTACACTATGTACAATATGTACAGATAGAATAATAAGTGTACACCCCGGTGACAGATGGGAAAGCAGAAACCAAAAGAGTGCACCATACCAACCAGCAGGTAGGCAAGTCTGCTAGTGCTTACTGCAAGTGATCTACGTTGCTTCAGCTTTGGCGGGGTTGTCATGTTGGGCAATGAACCAAGGTACTGATTTAACGACGGGTACCCTATTGATCGTTCAAGCTTTGCCCCCAGTTCACGGTTGGGAGGACCTATATGGGAGTGTGACATACGCCGAATAAATTGTAACATACTCCTTGCATCCCAAAGCAGGTGATTTGCTGACCTAGAAAATGTACAGAAACCTTCATGGCACACAAAATGTGATAAAACACCTAAATTAATGGGAAAAATTTAAGTTCCTCGATCTGTACTCCCAGGGAATGCAGGCGGTAGAAAATATGATTATATACACTTGGAAAATCCTGGGGGAGAAATGAAACCCCCCCATGAAAAGGAGGGGTGCCACTAGCATGAAAAGAGACACAATAAGTGTAAAAGGTCCAAGACTGTTCAACTGCCTCCCAGCATTCAAAAGGGGGGTTTCCAATAGCCCCCTGGTGTCTTCAAAAAGGCTTTGGACAGGCACCTAAAGAGAATAAGCCGTGTTGTCGTTCGTATGTTGGTTTGCGTGCGACTCTGATCGACCATGAGGCCTCTCCAGGGATACACACACATTATGCACATAAAAAAATTTTACACACACACAAATTATACACACACAAATTAACACACACACAAATTATACACACACACAAATTAAAACACAAGACCCCCCGAAATTGAACATTCTTCATTCCCGAATGCTGTTCAAGTGCTGTTACCAAACAATTTATTCCCAAAGGAATGATGTAAATTAGATTAGTTCGTTTCAGACCCCCAAAAAAAAATACCATAAAAACACTTACAATAATAAACTTACAAAAAAGGGCGAGTTGGGGTGTTCGATTTCTGAGAGTCCACTGTATATAAAATGACATGACGGACGGGATAGACTCAGAAGTGCTCTGTTCGCAGACGATGTAAAGTTAATGGGGAAATTAAATCAGATGAGGATCAGGCAGGACTTCAAAGAGACCGGGACATGCTAGACACCTAGTCCAGCAACTGGCTTCTAATTTTAACCCCCCCAAATGCAAAGTCATGAAGATGGGGGAAGGGGGCAAAAAGAAGCGGACAGGTATAGGCTTTGGCCAAAGACTGCAAACCTCCCTCAAGGAGAAAGTTTATGGGGTGATTTACCCAAAACCCGCCTGGAAGCACACATAAACCAGATAACTGTTCAGCATAGGGGCGACTGTACACCATGTACTACCCATACTAGATTACAGCGCCAGTTTGGAACCCTTACCTGGTCAAGCACGTGAAATTAGAGAAAGTGCAAGGTTTGCGACAAGGTTAGTTCCAGGCTAAGGGGAATTCCCCACGAAGAAAGGTTAAGGAAATGGGCCCTGACAACACTGGAGGACAGGAGGGTTAGGGAGAATGATAAAAACAAAAAAATACAGGGGAATAGAAAAGGGGGATAGAAAAGGATGTTCCAGAGATGGGACACAGAAACGGGGTCAAAATTGGGAAGTTGAGAACTCAGATGAGTCAAAGGGATGTTAGGAAATACTTCTTCAGCCATAGAGTAGTCAGGAAGTGGAATAGTCTAGCAAGTGATGTAGTGGGGGCAGGAACCAAATAAACTTTTAAAACGAGGGTTTACGCTCAGGGGAAAAGGGGGAGGGGACCCCGTAGTGATCAGTAAAAAGGTGGGGCCGGGGGTGAGTCTCATCCTTGCAGCCACAATTAGGTGAGTACAATTTTGTGAGAACACACACACAAATGGGTTACCAAAGAGCAGGACAGAGAACCAGGGGGCTAGTGGATGAACCTGGGAGGGGAAAATTGGGAGGCAGAGCTCAGAAAAAGGGGGGAAGAGTGGAGCCCAAGCTAGGGAGCTCGGCAACAAAATGGAAGAGAGAATAGTGCAGAGCAGGAAATGGGAGCTACAAGCCATAGCAGCAGAAGCTAAGAAAAGGAACTAAAAATCTGAAACAGCCTGAAGAACCAAAAGGGCAAAGCCAGTACATCAGGAACTTTTATATCAGTCCAAAACAGGGGAAATGTAGGGAACAAAGGAGCTTCTGCATGCGAAGGGCTATCAGACCCACTTGAGGCCCAGGAAAAAACGAGGAGCACATAAAGAACAAATGGGGGACTAAAGACAATGAAGGAGCTAAGCTGTATGTAGAGAATCTAGAGACAACTGCAGTTGCCAGGAACAACTGAGCAGGAAAGACAGACCACTGAGCACAGGGACATCAGCTAGGAAGAGATTAAGGTAGGAAAACTTAATGGAAGGAACTAAATCACTTAGGGATGCAAAGGGAATCAGTGGGAGGACAAAAGGGAGGGGTCAGTTTTGTCTATGGGCCCCAGGAATTTGGGGGGGAAACCTATGATGCTAGAAAACAGGAGGAGAAAAAATGGATTGAAATTCATGAAAGCAATAGGTGAGGACGACATGACCCAGTTGAAAAATTTTTGTAGAATTGGGTGGTTTGCAAGGGAAAAAAATAGCCAGTAAAAGTAATTTTCAAGGCAGAATCAGTGAAACTGGGTCCTGCAGGACAAACTGGAGTACCGGAGGTGTCCCTCGATCAAGACAGAACAAAAGAAGGAAGATACTGGAAGGGGGTACAAAGACGAAAGGAGGAATGAGAGGCAATGACGGAGATGGCAGAACCCAAACCCAGGTGGAAATGGAACCCTCCTCCAAAACACCCACAGAAAGAATCCAACCACGGCAACCCCAATGCACTGAACAATCTACACCTAAACCCACACACTGTTCCCTCTGTCCCCCCCCCCACATTAAAAAATTACAAACCCCCCCCCACAGCAACCCCCATAGGCACTTTTCCCCCCCCCCCTTCATCACAACCCCACCCCAAAAAACCCCCCAATAGACCCCCCCCAGGGCTCCTCCCCCCCCAAACCCCCACCATTCTCCCCAGACCACAGTTTTAGACAAGAAGTTAAAGGGTTTTGGGTATATGAACCGGATGGAATAATGAATAAATGTGAGGAGGGTGAAATAATCAATGAGGGTCCCCAGACATCATAGCAGCCCGGAAACAAAACTCACTGAGACAATAACAGACCAATCTTCCCACCCGGATATCAGATCCTGAGGAAAGATAGAAGGAGCAAAAGGGGAGAGGTTACTCTCATTAAAAACCGATGGGGATTTGAAAATGGAAGGAATGAACGAGATAGGAGAAAGGGATTACATATAGGTAAATTTCAGTCTGAGGAACATAAGGTAGTCATTGCAGTGATGTCCCTGTGGTTTAGCACTTTTTTTGATTATAATAATTTGCAGTGATGTATAACCCACCACAGAACTGCAGGGGGTTTAAAGAGAGGAATATGAAGAGAGCAAAGAGTAATGGGGGAACATTGGCTGAGGTGGAAAAGAAGAGCTCACGAGCAGAGCAAAGTTACTGGTTATGGGTTTTCCCCAACGGTAGATTGAGGGGGAAAAACCTGGAGCCACATGGGGGCCGAAACATGATGTGGATGTGGTACTGGAAAACCTCATGCATCAACATGTTAGGGACACTACCAGAGAGAGGGGAGGATGAATGAAAACTGGACCTGTGTTCACCCTGAGCATCTCGGACATTGAGGACATCACATATAAAAGGGCCCCCTTGGAGATAGTGATCATGGTTCTGAGCTTTGAATACATAGTGAGTTAAAGTGGAGAGGGTAAAGGAGAAATGGAAAAAACCAAACATAAAAAGGGGACTACACAGGTATGAGGAACTTCCTGTAGGAGGTTCAGTGGGATAGAAATTGGTGGGGCAGTAAAGTGATGGACTATGTAACAACAAAATGCAAGGGTTGTTCCCAAGGGCAACAGAAAAAAGGGGAAAACCAGAAGAGCCCTTTGGGTTTTCCCGAAGGTGTAGGGGGGCAAAACTAATGCACTAGAGAATGGAAAAAGTACAGAAGGCAAAAGGGCCCAGGAAATAAAGAGATTAGTCGAAGAGCCAGAAACAGTATGCACAGATAAGGAGGAGGCCCAGTGACAGTATGAAAAAAAAAACATCGAAAGTCGTCGACCCGAAACTGCTGTATAGCCACATTGGAGGAAGACAACAGTCAAAGACCAAGTAATCAGGCGAAAAGAAGGTGGGAAACTCACAAAAACGATCAAGAGGATGTGAGGAGCTCAACAAAGATTTAAGGAAATTTACAGGGGAAAAAGAAAGGACTCTGGGAAGACAGAACAGAGGAAAAACCAACAAAGAATATACCAAAAATGTTGGATGAAATACACACAAGTGAGGAGGAGGTGAAGAAGCTGATAAGGACCTTGATACCTCAAAGGCAGGGGGCCGGACAACATTTTCCGTAACTCCTTGAGAGGGAGCAGAGATGCTTTTGTGCCACTAACCACAATTTTAAACATCCCGAAACTGGGCAACTACCCGATATGGAGCGGCAAATGTAGTCCCCATTTTTTAAAAAAAAACAGAAACGAGGCCAAACTATAGACCAGTATCACTGACGGGATAGTACAAAGTCATGGAGAAGATTATCAGGAGGAGAGTGGTGGATCACCTGGGAAAGGAAAAAGATTATAATCGACAACCAGCACGGATTCATGGGTGGCAAACCTTTTTCACAAACCTTCTGGAGCTTTATGACATGGCAAAAAAAACACCAAAAGAGGAGGAGTTGATTGCATTTTTTTGAACTGCAAGAAGGCCTTGACACAGTTCCTCCAAGAGATTAGGGAGAAGCTAGAGGATCAGGCACATATAACAGGAAGGGCACTGCAGTGGGCGAGAATACCTGACAGGAGGCAACAAGAGCTGGTAGGATGAGGGGATCACAGTGGACTCCTGTGACAAGCGGGGGTCCCACAGCGGGAGACCTAGAACCAGTGCTATTTTTTGGGGTATTTAATGACATGATGGAAGGATAGGCTGAGAAGTGCCCCGTTCGCAGATGATGGAAGTTAATGAGGGGAAAATTTAAAACAGATGAGGATCAGGCAGGACTACAAAAAGACCGGACATGCTGGAAAGTGGTCCAGCAACGGGTTAAATTTTAAACCCCCCCAAATGCAAAGTCATGAAGATCGGGGGGAAAAGCGAAGACCGCAGACAGAGTATAGACTGGGGCCGAAGACTGCAACCTCACTCAAGGAGAAAGATTTTGGTGAGTATAAACCGAGCACGTCTCTGGAAGCCCCATCAACCGATAACGCTGGCATATGGGCGCCTGGCAAACCTGAGAATAGCGTTCCCAACCTCAGTAAGGAATCGTTCAAGACTCTGTAACCGTGTACGTCAGGCCCAATGGAGTATGCAGCACCAGTTTGGAACCCCCATCTGGTCAAGCACGCAAGAAATTAGAGAAAGTGCAAAGGGTTTCAACAAGGCTAGTTCCAGAGCTAAGGGGGAAAGTCCTACGAAGAAAAGGGTTTAAAGGGAAAAACGGCCTAGACACTATAGGGCAGGAGGGTTAGGGTAGACATACAAAATACTGGGGGAAATAGATAAGGTGGACAGAGACAGGATGTTCCCGAGATGTGACACGAAACAAGGGTCATAATTGGAAGCTGAAGACTCAGATGATTCAAAGGGATGTTAGGAAAATTTTTTCGTCATAGAGTTGTGGAAGTGGAATAGTCTGGCATGATGTAGTGAAGGCGGAACCATACATAGTTTTTAAAACGAGGGAGATAAAGCTCATGGAGCAGGGGGAGAAGGGAATAGTATCAATGCCACACATACACAATGCACGCCCCCATAAAAAGGAGAGTTTGGGGGAAAATATGAAACGAAATATAAAAAACTGGAAAATCAAATGGACATTAACAGGGTGTTCCAGGATGGGACACAGCACAAGGGTCACAGTTGGAAGTTACTGAAGAATGCCTTTTCTGGTAGGCTTCAAACTTTCAGCATTCATAGGCCATTAAAAAAAACTTGGCTTTCACCTCGCGCTATAAATTTTAAAAGTTACCAATTTTAATAAAATAATTTTTTCCCATGTAATAATTTGAGAATTTTTTTCTGGTCGACTTAAAAAAACATGTTTGGGGTTATCTTAACTGGAAGCATATTTTTATTGAATTACGGTTTCACCCATGGCAGTCTGCTTATTTTATAGATTGCTTTCTAAAAAAAATTTTTTTCTACTAAAATTGCAGTGTCTAGGGGGCATTGTATATAGGCAGTGTCTTCAAAGCAGTTTTGGTAACAGTGTCTGCGGTATCAACAACGCACGTCTACGACGCAGGGTATGCGAACCAGTTTCGAGGCAGTGTTTACGAGGCAGGTCTTCGAGGCACAAATTATATAAAGACTAGAAAAGGGGACTAAATAGCGACATAAGCAAATTTGTGATGGCACCAAAATGGGCCGTCAATTCATTCTAATGAGAACATTAGAGCACTCCAGGATGATTTGAATGACTGATGCAATGGCGGAGAAGTGGCAGATGCAGTTTAATATAGACAAATACAAAGTTCTAAATTTTGGGACTAAAAATAACCATTGCAAAAAGGATTTAGGAGTTCGGGTTTGCATTAATCTGAAACCAAGACAACAGTGTATAAGTGTTCACAATAAAGCTAACAAATCCTTGGCTTCATATCAAGAAGATAAAAAATAGAAGTCCTCAGGTTTTCTTCAACTCTTTATCCTTGGTTATCATTTAGATTATGCTGCACAGTTCTGGTTACCGATTTCAGAATGGATATAAATGCTCTGGAAAACGTACGAGGAGGATGATAAATTGATCCCATGTATCAAAAACTTTCCCTTTAGGATAGACTGAGGACCCTGAATCTGCACTCTGAAAGGCGTAGAATTAGGGGGGATATGTTTAGATGTATAAATGGAAAACAGGAATAAATAAAGGGGATGTTAGTGCTTAAAATATCCAGCCAAGACAGGACTCCCAAAAATGGTTTCAAGTTGGAAAGTTCAGATTCAGGAAGGATATAAAACCTGGTTTGGAATAGAGTTTGGGGTGAGGGGGAAAAACTCCCAGTACAGTCATAGAAGCTAAGACGTTGTGTAGTTTTAAAAATAGGTTAAATAAATACATGGTGGGTGTGGGTGGGTGTGAGTTGGACCACAGCGTTGCTACTGGTCTTATGCCGTGCTCCTTCCTTAAATGGGTGACTAATACCTGGGGTTTTCCGGAGAGGGTTAAATCCAGGGAGTCGGGCTAACCAAAATGACATGGACTTGCCTCATAGGGCAGTAGGCCTGCTGCAGTGTTCCTTCTTTTTTATGTTAAGTGTCTAGTAGACAATGTCAGTACGCAGTGTCTAGTAGACAGTGTCTAGTACCCGTGTCTAGTAGACAGTGTCCCGTAGATAGTGTTATAGGCAGTGTCACGAAACAGTGTTGGTGACATCGTTTACGAAGTAGTATCTACAGGCAAATCTAAGAGGCAGAGTCTAATACCAGTGTTTTTAGGCAATTCTAC
>WNWK01011629.1:0-63597 GCA_009830355.1 Cherax destructor
AATTCTTCAGGAACTGAATAATTGTTAATTTCTGGAATCTCATTTACGTCTTCTTGTGTAAAGACTGACAAAAATAGTCATTAAATAGAGAACACATTTCCAGTTCGTTATCCGTCAGCTGTCCATTCCCAATTTTAGAGGTCCTACCTTTTCCCTCACCTTCGTCCTGTACACTTGAAAGAACCCTTTTGGATTAGTCTTTGATTCATTAGCAACCTTAATCTCATAGTCACGTTTAGCCTTTCTAATCCCCTTTTTACTTCTCTTTTCAACTGAACATATTGGTCAATAAGGTTAACATCTCCTCTTTTGATGCGCCTATAAATTCCTCTTTTCTCCCCTAATAGATGTTTTAGCCTCCTGTTAATCCATTTGGGATCGTTATTATTTGACCTAAATTCTCTCTGGGGAATAAACATACTCTGTGCACGTTGTACATTATTAAGAAAAATCATAAACGCAGATCCCATCGTAATCGTTAGCTAGATTACCCCAGTCGAGATTAGACAGGTGTTCCCTAAGTCCAATATAATCGGCAGAACGAAAATCAGGAACTTTTACCGTATTATCCTATTCTCGTACTCCCATGCAATATTAAAGGTAATGGATTTGTGATCACTAGCTCCAAGCTCTTCAGTGATCTCCAGATTATTTACAAGAGTTTCATTATTTGACAAGACTAGGTCGAGCAAATTATTACCTCTGGTAGGCTCCGTCACACACTGCTTCAGAAAACAGTCCTGAACTACTTCCATAAAGTCACTGGACTCCAGATTACCGGTCAAAGAAGTCCAGTCAATATGACTAAAGTTAAAATCCCCTACTATCACTACGTTATTGTGCCTAGAAGCCCTAACAATTTCGTCCCAAAGAAGTCTCCCTCTATCGTGATCCAAGCCTGGAGGTCGGTATATTACACCTAGAATCAGTTTTTCTTGACCTTCTAGAAACTCTACCCAAACAGATTCTGTTAATGATCCATCTATTTTTAGGCCTGTTTTTATGCAGCAATTTATATTTTCTCGTACATATAATGCAACTCCACCCCCTTTCCCATTATATCTATCTACATGGAACAACTTAAACCCCTGAATATGACACTCAGCAATCATATCCCGACTCTTGGTATTATACCATGTTTCAGTTATTGCAATGACATCAAAGTTCCCAGCACATGCTACCAAACGTAATTCGTTAATTTTATTTCTGGCGCTTCGACAGTTAGTATAAAATACATTGATATGTATCTTCTTGTGAACCTTTTTCAGCTTTTGTTTTACACAATTTCTGTTACTATCATTACCCTGTGTCACTCGATTACTGTTATGATTTATGATATCAAAGCCTGAATCAATATTTTGGCCCTCATTATTTACCATTCCTAAACCCATACCTCTAACTAATCCTAGTTTAAAGCCCTAACAACATCCTCAACTGAGCTAGCGAGAAATCCTACACCTTCCCTGGATAAGTGAACCCCATCCCTGGCATACATGTCATTTCGGCCATAGAAGTGGTCCCAGTTGTCAATGAATGGGACTGCATTATCCTTACAGTGTTTGTCCAGCCAGCAATTTATACCAATCGCTCTGGACAGCCATTCATTTCCAACACCCCTTCTTGGCAAAATGCCACATATAACAGGGCTCCCTCCCTTCTTCCTAATGATGTCTATTGCTGCCTTATACCTACTAACTAAATCCTCACATACTATAAAAACTTGTCTTGGGACTGCCTCATTGTAAGCTGCACTCTGGGCAAGCGCTGTTGACACTGACACTGACACTGACACTGACACTCTGAGACGCTTCTCTCAGACTTACAAGTGGCTATGGGACAAATTTCTAGCTAACTGCAGCCAAAAGAATTCCCCACTATATGTACGATTATGAAAGGATTTAACTTACTTGATGGAGTATAAATGTCTCCTAGTCTTCCACTCTCCCTAAGTCTATAACCCCCTCCAAACACCATGTGTAGGAAAGGACCTAATCTGCAAAATTTAAGTGGTATTAGTGTCCTGCCTGCACCTCAGAGTTCCCTGGTTTCAAAGGATATCCTTTAAGCCATATATGCAGTAAGTGACACTAGCTTCCTGACTAATACTCGATTACTCGATTGGATTGGATTATTGTTCATCACGATGAGTTATGCAAATCGTGTCAAGATCAAACCCAACAGTGGCACTGTGAATGATTCTTCAAAATTTGCTCTAGCAGTTGCTGTTCGGAGCGTGCTACAGGTGAAGTTCAACACCATATTGACCCTGAAAGAAGCATTTATTGTCTGCAACGATGATGAAGATGCAGAGAAGCTACTAACTACAACAGCCACCACCACTCTCTCTCTGATCGAGGATTTACTGTCATGTCATCTCCAGCTCTCAGGGCAAGGAGGACAGTTTTCCTTAAGAAACTTGATAAGCTTCTCACAGTTCAACCTATCGACGAACTCAAGACATCCATTGAAGATCAAAACTCATGGGCCACAGTGGAGAGCATCATGAAAATACCTACAGCTTCCTCCATGCTCAAGGTCACGTTTACTGATGTCAACATGGCTGCCACTGCATTAGCCGACGGTCTTGCTGTATATTATTACTTTGTCAGCCCCACCTGCATCGAAGCTGAGAGATTCCACTACATTTCTCACTGTTGGACCTGTTACTCTTATGCACACAACACCAAAGACTGTCCTGTGAAGGAAAAGAAGTTTTGCACTACATGTAGTAGTGAAGGCCATGATTTTAGATCATGCACCGCCGCTGCTCCACCAACACCATCTTGCCTCAATTGTAAAAGCAACGATCACCACACACTTGCTGCTAAATGTCCCACTCGTAAAGACATTATGAAGAAGACCCAAGAAGCAGCATAGAAAAAGTCATCTTCAAAATCACCCACCTATGCTGCTATTACAAAACTACAAGCTACCATAACTAAAATTCTCCAAGCTTCCATGCAACCTACTACTACCAACATCGCACCTGCCAGTGACCCAACCACCATCTACTACTGTATGGTCTATGCTCATATGCATAATGTTGCTGTTCCTGGGACATTCAACACCTCCATCAACGAACTCTTCAAATTAAATAACATGCCAGAGTTCAAATTCCCAGATTCTCCACCATCTTCTGTGATACTCAACAACAACCAGCATCCTGTCGTCATCACTTCACCTGCTGGTGGCTCAGCGGCTTCTTCAACACCAACACTATCTAATACTAACGTCACGCCAACAACAACAACCAATGAGCGCTCACCACCACCTCACACCTCTACCAAGAACCAATCAGCTGCCTCCTTGCCAGTCTCGCCACAACCACCTTCCACCAATGAGAAGCCTTCATCTCCTCCTACTTTGAACCAATCAGAGACTTCGTTTTCCAGCACTTCCACTCCGTCACTACCACCATGTACCATGCATGGTGTCAGATATTGGACTACTACACAATTTCCCACAACAATGATGCCCACTGAGCTTAATCAACGTCTCCAAGAAGGAACTGTCAAGTTCACCTGTACTGCCACCCCACTCAATACCATTGACGACATTTTACGTGACCTTCAGCATCCTATGCTACAACGTCCAATTAAATTGAAACACATCTCACTACGACAGTTCGCCTCACTCGTCAATGGAATGTATCAGTGATTTCTCCTCCAATATTAATCGACCCTGATACAGCTGCCTTCTGTGCCTCTCCCACCGCCCCCTGCCAGCCTCCTGCAGTACAACTACACCCGCCTCATCAGCTAATACAACTCGTCTCAGCATCACACACACCTATCAACAACGCCTGCAGTTTACCTGCACATGTCGCCTGCAGTTTATCTGCACATGTCGCCCAGAGTGGACGTGCCACTCACCTGTACATTCCCACCTCCTACCCTTCCCAAACCTTTTTCCATATTTCTATCCTTACCCATCCTTCTTCCATCTCCATCTTACCGACGCTCAGGTCAATCCAGCTCCAGCTGACTAATACTTAAGGGGGATTGCCCACAATTATTACCTTATAGTGGGCATTTGCCCACTTATAACCCGCAGCTCAAATAACAAACAAACAAACAAACAAACAAATTTTATTTCATTGCAGGTTACATGGTTATTGGAAGTTACAATGTAAATTGAGTGCAAGGAGAGCCACTGACATGCCATGGCATTAGGGGCAGCTTATTCTAGTCCTTAAAAACTAGGTACTTAATATTAGAGAAATTTATTGAGTTTATTCTAGTTAAAAGTTATTTTCAAAATTACAATATGATGAAATTTTACTGTTTAAATTATTATATAATGATATTAGATCTTAGATTGTTACAGGTGTTAAGATTCTTGAATGATAATATGGAATTGAGATTATCTTAAGGAAAATAACATTGAGCATTTTTGACATTAACTTATAATATGAGTAGGGGTAACATAATAGTAACATATTATTAAAATTGAGATTATCGTATAGGAAAGTAACAATGAGCATTTTCAAAGTAGTTTATAGCATGATCCTTTAGGTTTGGGTGAGTAGGTGGTTTTTGAGTTGAGTCTTAAATTGATTTTCAGACAAGATTATCTTAATATTTACTGGTAATGAATTCCAGATTCTGGGGCCCTTTATGTGCATAGAATTTTTACATAGGTTGATATGAACACGGGGTATATCAAAAGTGATCTGTGTCGTGTGTTGTGGTCATGGGTCCTATTAAAGTTGGTGAGGAGAGTTTTGAGCAGAGGTTTATATTAGAGTGTAAAGTTTTATATATGTAGTAGGCACAAGAGTAAGTATGAATGTTCTTTACGGTGAGTAGTTTGAGACTTTTGAATATTGGTGGAGTATGCTGTCTAGAGTGGGAATTTGTTATCATTCTGACTGCGGCCTTTTGTTGTGTTATGAGTGGTCTAAGGTGATTTAACGTTGTTGATCCCCATGCACAGATTCCATAGGTGAGATACGGGTAGATAAGTGAATGATAGAGTGCAAGGAGAGCTGATTGAGGTACATAATAGCGTATCTTTGATAATATGCCTACTGTCTTCGAGATTTTCTTGGAAATTTGTTGTATATGTGTTTGGAATTTAAGGCTACTGTCAAGGTGGATTCCTAGGAATTTTCCCTCTGTGAGTCTTGTGATGGGTGTACCATTAAGTGTTATGTTAAGTGGAACATTTGTGACTTTGCTTCCAAACTGTATGAAGTAGGTCTTGTCAGTATTGAGAGTAAGCTTGTTAGTCGTCATCCATGTTGATATTTTCTGTAATTCGGCATTAACAGTGTTGGCCAGTATAACTGGATTTGGGTGAGAGAAGACATATGTTGTGTCATCTGCAAATAAAATGGGTTTGAGTAGTTGTGATGCATTCGGTAGGTCATTTATGTAAATGAGGAATAGGAGTGGCCCCAGGACACTTCCTTGAGGGACTCCGATTGTAATTGGTTGTGTGGAAGAGTTCTCTCCATTTGTGTACACGTATTGGCTTCTGTTGGTGAGGTATGATTTTAGGTAGTTGAGTGGGTGCCCCCTTATACCATAGTGTGCTAATTTTGTGAGCAGTAAATCATGGTCGACTGTATCAAAAGCTTTGCGGAGATCAATGAAGATTCCCAGTGGGACTTCTTTTTTCTCAAGTGCTGTATATATTAACTCCAACATGTGTGTAATAGCATCGTTTGTGCTCCGAATATCGCCTGCCAGCTTTACTAAGAGAAATGCAGAGTGTATTGTCTTACTGTGGGGGCCTGGGCCAGAGACGAATATCCACAGTACGTCGGGAAGCCTCTTGTGATTCTTGGTTCCCAGGCAAGTATTTTGAAGACACGTGGGGGACCGAGCTCTAGCTCTTAGTACCCTGTTAACACCATGACGTCCAGTGCAAGAAGAAGGAACTCGCGCTCTCTCCTGCTTAGATTCAAGTGTGGAGCTGCCAGTTCTCTTTAACTAACATAATCTAATGCTTGCCTATTCAGGCCTTAAAACTACCTATGTTAGGGTGCTAGAGCTACAATATTAATATCTAAAGTTGCCTCAATAATCCTAATATTAGTTACTGTACAAACTTACCTAGGCCTTCCTAGGAGAATAAATCTATCAACATGTGTAATCTACCTCCACCAACTGTGTTTGGTTGGGTGTGTGGGTTCATGAACTCCAAGGACCGATCTGTGGCATGTTTAAGGCTCCTTACGGCTCACTTACCCTGTGGAACTTGAATGACTCAATAAAGTTTCCACACATACCTCCATCCCCATCACCATCATCCCCCTCTTCCTATTTCTAAACCTTTGCAATACATTTGCAGACGGCTTGTCCCCCATAGCACATCTTCCATACCTCCACGCAACCGTATAGCATCAAACCTTTCATTCTGAATTTCTTTAAATTTATCTTTCAATACCCCAATCTCTGCCACCGGGTATGAACCCCCTTGCTCATAACAACCTCCCAACTCCCCCTCGATGTATTTTTGCAAGCCATACCTCCATTTCTTCTCCTCCCTTTATAATACTCCCGAATACCCGGTTTGGCTATCTCCTCCCACCACCCCACTATATTCTCCACCCCATTTCCACTCATCCACATGTTCCCCCACCATTCAGCAAAGTCTCAAAACGTATCAGTTCCCTCTAATAAACCAACATTCAATTTCCAATAACCCCCGAACCATTTAACTACTCCATCCCAACCTACTTCAACCAAAACCCCCCTGTGGTCTGAGAATCCCACGTCCAAAGTTTGTACTCTTCCCACTGCCATTCCTTCCATGACATAAACCCTATTTAACCTTGCAGCATACCCTTTGCGTATGAATGTATGCTCCACCCGCCACCCCTTCCCCTTCCCCCCGCATCTACCAATCCCACACTTCCCAGTAACTCCCGCAAAACCCCTAAGACACACCCAGCTCCTCTCGGCTCAATTCTACGTACAACACAATTCCAATCACCTCCCAAGAGCGATCCGGCAAACCACCCATCATATATACCAATTCATCCCTTACAAAATCCTCCTTCACCTTTCGGCTACTCTCAGGAGGCATATACACCACCATGAAACATACTCTCACACCCCCCATACCCCATCTACTCTCACTATCTGTCTCCCCCCTCCCATGCCTTCAACTGAAAAGGGCTTGTCTCCTTCACTACTACAGCCACTCCACCCTTAAATCTCCCAGAGTTCCCCCGCATACACACGGTACCCTTTCAAAGACAACTCTCTACCATACCTGTAATTATGTTCCTGAAGGAACCCTACTTCTACATCATACCGTCTCAAGAGTCGCTTCCACCCACTTACGTTTTACCTCTGCTTTTAACCCATTGACATTAAAAGTTAAACACTTGAAAACAGACTAGGGGGCTTTCCTTTTGACCTCACTGTCAATGGAGCAACACCTTTGCTCCCTACCATCGCCTTCATACTACCCTTGCCTCCCCTCTTCTTTTTCAACCCTCCCTTGCTCCTACTGGCCACATCTACCCAAGTTTTCTTACAAGATCTTTGGGCCGGCGTGAGGATGTCATCACTATTGGATGCCCCCACCGACCGCTTCCTGGACTCCCCAACAACATCCATACCATCAGCAATGTCAACCTCATGCACTGTCACCTGCACGATCTTCGTTGTCAAGCCTTCCTGCACTGTACCATTCTCAGCTTCTACATTTACACCCTGTTCTACTGTTAAGGCTTGTGTAATGCCTTCCGTCACCTCTCCCAGAGAAGTGTCCAGATAACCTGATATCTCCTGTAATGGAACCTCTAAACACAAATCCTTCACTGCAGTGGAACTCTCCGTCTCCTCCACCTCCGCTGGCTGCATAGCGTCTGGCAGTGTCACACATGCCTCTCCTGCACCCTCCATGATTTTGCTCCATCTCCCCGATGGTGCCACAACCACATCCTTGTCCGCCGCCCTCTTCTCTACAAGGTCCACTGCAACTGTAGTTGTATCACTAGCACGATATGGTTGCCTTCGGTCACACACGGCCGCAACATGTTCACTTGAGCCACATATGCAGCATGTGTGACTGTCCCGCATAGGTCACATAGACCTGAGTGTGGAAGTCTGCCATCACAACATATGATGGGATGGCCCGCCTCAAGGTCATCTTGATGTTGAAAGAACCTTCTGGCAATCCCAGGTATGGACCCTCAGTCCATCTTCCCACTGTCATCAAATGGATGATGCCGTAATCCTTAAACACCAACCTAATGTCACATTCTTCTGCCTCAAACGGTACATTACATACACGTACCCAAATATAGTAGTGTGACACGTCCTTCAGTTTGACCTCCATGCTCGAGTTGACCACCATCCTGATATCTTGATATTTTTCCACCACTCGGTCGTACGCACTTGCTGTCACCAGCTTGACAAAAATGTGGGAGGCACCATTAAGTGCTACACCATACAATTCTTCATTTCCAATACCACATGTCTCTTATTATAGCCGGAAGTACCACAGCTGCAGTAGATGTTTATACAGCACCTCTAATGACCTCTATGCAGACGGTGTTTATTCTACGGCTCACCGACGCCATGTTGAAAATGAGTCACACAACTGCACCACCAGAGGAGCTGCCAACGACCGACCAGTATGACGGCTGGAAGGTGAATGATACCTTATTATTACAAGATGAACAGCGGCAACTGGTGTAAGTAAATGTGCCTCTTGTTTGCTCCTACCTCAGGTCCTGCATTTGTCATTCATCAGGCACCACAGTTTTTTTTATAAATCTTCGATGAGGATTTTCCTTGAAATGTTTAACTCTGACAGAATATATACACAGACGAAGGGGGGGGGGAGTTGAATTTAAGTGTAAACCCGTTGTATGACCCTTGTGAGTTCAGCGCTTAGTTTTGTTTATAATAGTGTAAAAACTAGGAATTTAAATCTATTTTTTGGGGATTAAAGCATTTCTGACGTGGTGGACGGGTTACTTGTTACTGGATAGGTTTTTAAATCCAATTAACGAATTTAAATTTAACCAGTCAACTAGCCGCCGGTGTGGTTTTAGTTGCGGGTGTCTGGGTGTGTGTAGCAACCTCTGGCGGAGCAGCAGTGGTGGTGGATCTGCGGGTGTCTGGGTGTGTGTAGCAACCTCTGGCGGAGCAGCAGTGGTGGTGGACCTGCGGGTGTCTGGGTGTAAGAACATAAGAACATAAGAAAGGAGGAACACTGCAGAAGGCCTACTGGCCCATACAAGGCAGGTCCATATCAAAACCACCACTACCTAAGAATTTATTCCCGTACTCACGACACCAATCAAACCCAGCCCCTCCCACTCATATATTTGTCCAATCTCTTTTTAAAGCCACCCAAGGTCCTAGCCTCTATCACAGTACTCGGAAGATTGTTCCACGCATCTACAACTCTGTTCGAAAACCAGTACTTGCCTATGTCCTTTCTAAATCTAAATTTATCCAATTTAAATCCGTTATTTCTGGTTCTTACTTGGTTCGATATCCTCAGTATTTTATTAATATCTCCTTTGTTTATGCCCATCATCCACTTATACACCTCGATGATATCTCCCTCATTCTACGTCTCTCCAGAGAGTGGAGATTCAACGCTCTAAGTCTATCTTCATACGGGAGATTTCTTATACTGTAAATCATTTTAGTCATTCTTCTTTGTATGTTCTCCAATGAATCTATATCCATCCTGTAGTAAGGAGACCAAAACTGAGCTGCATAATCCAAATGAGGTCTCACTAGTGATGTATAGAGCTGTAAAATAACTTTTGGACTTCTGTTGCTTATACTTCTTGAAATAAATCCTAGTAATCTGTTAGCCTTATTGCGCACACTTAGGCACTGTTGTCTTGGCTTTAAATTCCTGCTTACCATGACTCCCAAGTCTTTTCACATTCTGTATGATCAAGCTCTACTTCACCTAGTTTATAAATTCGAGGGATATTTTCATTACCAAGGACTAGTACCTTACACTTGTCCACATTGAACTTCATCTGCCACTTTTGAGACCAAGACATTAATTTGTCCAAATCCTCCTGGAGTTCACTGGTATCCTCCTCAGAATGAATCATACGGCCTATTTTTGTATCATCAGCAAATTTACTCATGTCACTTGCAATTCCTTCATCAAGGTCATTTATGTAAATTATGAACAACAATGGGCCTAAAACTGATCCTTGTGGAACGCCACTAGTGACTAATCCCCATTCAGATTTGACCCCATTAATGGAAACTCTCTGCTTTCTATTGGTAAGCCATGCCTCTATCCATGCTAGAACTTTACCTCCTATACCATGAGCTGCCACCTTTCTTAAGAGTCTCTTGTGAGGTACTCTATCGAAGATTTTTTAGATTTTGCCACCGAAGTGGCTAGTTTATTGTGCACCCCATATCCATCCTGTGGACGGTAGCGCAAGAGCATATGGATACACAAAAGGCCTAGGCACTAGGCCCCAAAGGGGTTAACAATTGTACATTTGGGTTCATATCTACATTTCAATTATCTGTTACAAGCAGGTATCTTATTTCATGAATAAGATATCTTGACATGTCACATAGGTTATTATATTGTCTATCTCTATATTCCTCAATAAGTGCACAATTAAGCACATAGTGTTCACGACAGTGACCATATGCCTGATCACATAATTTGCATTTAGTTTGATCATCATCTGTCTCCCAAACTGTCAGAAGTACCTGTAGCCAAGCCTAAGCCTGGCCACTACAACATCAGTCAGTCTGCTCACATTGCAAGTTGCTCCACAAACATGCCCATCTGTGCTCGCATTATCATGAGCACAGATAGGCACGTTCATGGAAATTAATTTGGATTTATATCTACAGTTCACTTATCTGTTACAAGCAAATTTAGGAAATTTGCTTAGAATAAGTGGTATCTTACCTTCACTAATAAGATATCTTGACATGTCACATAGGTTATTATACTGTCTATCTCTATATTCCTCAATAAGTGGACAATTCAGCACATAGTGTTCAAGACAGTGACCATATGCCTGATCACATAATTTGCATTTAGTTTGATCATCATCTGTGTATCTCCCAAACTGCCAGAAGTACTTGTACCCAAGCCGAAGCCTGGCCACTACAACATCAGTCAGTCTGTTCACATTGCAAGTTGCTCCATAAACATACTTATCTACATTCATGTTATCATAGTGGGTTATAGATCTACTCAGGCTTCTAACTGCATTCCTATAGCTATCATTTTCATTATTTATTTCTCTCTAATATTATTCCTAATGCTAGACACAGATATACCAAAGTTATATTCTACATTCTCCTTATGGGTGCTCTTCTTGGCTAACATATCAACTTTATCATGAAGGAGTAATCCAATGTGTGACGGAATCCATAGCAAATGTACTTTAATTCCTTTGTC
Source organism: Cherax destructor (assembly GCA_009830355.1). Lineage (NCBI taxonomy): Eukaryota > Metazoa > Arthropoda > Malacostraca > Decapoda > Parastacidae > Cherax > Cherax destructor. Next base: position 11,377 of record WNWK01011629.1, read on the forward strand.
CCGGATTTTTGAGTATCTATACCTGGCTTCTCCAATGAGCATGCTGTTAGAGTCATTATAGGAGTCAAGAGCCTTCAATGATGACATAGAATCAGTAATAATGATAGAGTCAAGCTCAGTGTCATAAGTTAGCTTTAGTGTCATAAGGATTGCAAACAATTCAGTTTGCAGTGTAGACGCCCAGTTGTTAATTCTTATGCCTAGTTCAAAAAATTATTATTGTTCTTAACTAGGAGGTGGCAACCAGAGCAGATGCAGCCCTGCCAGAAGACTCCTGTTTAGATCCATCAGTGTATATAACTTGAGATAACTTATTACTACCAGCTAGGCGATAAATTTCTTCTTGAGCAGTTGCTTTAACAAGTGATTTAAGGAAGGGATTACTAGCAATGAGCTTCTTGGGAGGGACTTGCAGGTATGTGATATTAAATGAACACATCTTCCATGGAGGGTGAAATGCTCTTGTTGCCTACAGTGATACAATTCATGCAGGTTGTAAAACTTAATGTAATTGCATGTTTTCACAATCCATTTAGATCTGTGAGTATTTACTTCTAGACATTTAGTAAGATTCATTGTGACAGTGTCTGGTTCATTTCTTAACAATCTAATACCAAGTACAGTGTTAATCTCAATAATCCTATCACTGATACTAGTAATACCAAGCTCCTTCCTCATATTAAGAACCTTTGTAGATTTGGGACAGCCAAGAATAATTCTGAGAGCTTCATTTTGCATTAACTCCAAGGGTCGGAGAGAACTTTCTCGAGCTAATATCAACATGGGAGCAGCATAATCAATTAAGGACCTAATATAGGCTATGTACATCATTCTCGCGATTCTCACATTAGCACCATAGTTGGGGTTGTATCCAGCAACAGCTTTAAGAGCATTTAGTCTATCTTTGCATTTTTTATTTAGTTGTGGTATAGTAGATTTGGTAAAGGGTACATCTACACCAAGATATCTGTAAGTTTTAACGTAGCTAATGTTTTCACCCTGCAAATAGATGGGTGGGGATGTCGTTTGCTTGTTAATATCTTTGTTTTAGAGGAAGATATTATGAGGCCTAGTCGATTACAAATTGCTTGAACTTCATTAAGAACGGAACTCATCTTTTATGCCCTGTTGTATGGATCATGATGTCATCAGCATAGCTTATAGCTATATGTTTAGGTGAGGCAGGAAGAGCATTTAGGAGGGCATTAATCAGAATATTAAATAGCATGGGACTGAGAACTCCTCCCTGTGGTGTACCTCGGGACATTTCTTTAGACTCGCTTCTAAAGCCTTGGTAGAGGACAGAGGATACTCTGTTTGACAGGTATCCTATTATCCAGCAGAGTAGGCTACCACCAATATTCATTTTGGCTAGTTCATGTAGTATAACAGTTCTGTTCGCGATATCAAATGCAGATTTTAGATCAAGAAATGTGGTAAAACTAGTAGAGGTGTGTGAGGTGAGAAAGGTGTTAGTTTGATATCTTTATTATGCACCCCATACCCATCCTGTGGGCGGTAGTCAAAAGATTACAGAGGTACATAATTGGTCCAGAGACTGGACTCCAAAGTTTTGATAGCTGAATAAGTTACAGCGGTAATGAACTATATCTGGTCACAATCATGACAAGTTGCAAAGGTAATGAGCTCCAGGTAGAGCTGGTCACACTCATGACAAGTTACAAAGGTAATGAACTAGAGCTGGTCACAATCATGACAAGTTGCAAAGGTAATGAGCTCCAGGTAGAGCTGGTCACAATCATGACAAGTTGCAAAGGTAATGAGCTGGTCATAATCATGACAGTTACAAAGGTAATGAATAAAGGTGGAGATACAATTCTGCACACTCTTACCTTTCATGAACCCATAGAGGGAGGGGGAGAGTTGGTGTCTGATTCGAAGGCCTTACTGAAATCCAAGTAAACTATATCATATTCTTTATCACTGTCTACTGCCTCAAATGTTTTATTGAAAAACGTCAGTAAATTTGTTAGGCAGGAACGACCTCTCGTGAACCCATGCTGAGATTCATTAATCAAATTATGTTCTTCAAGGTGACTTCTAATAATATCAGCTATAATTGATTCTAATAATTTGCCTACTATAGATGTGAGGCTTATTGGACGGTAATTTGATGGAATTGACTTATCCCCTGATTTGAATATAGGAACTACATTAGCTATCTTCCACATCTCTGGCACAATACCAGTTAGGATGGACGTATTAAACACATTCGTTAATGGCTGACTAAGTTCCATCTTGCATTCTTTAAGTACCCTGGAAAACAACTCGTCGGGTCCCGGGGACTTATTTTGCTTCAGTTTATCTATCTGTTTGATAACCATGTCCCTCGTGACAGTAATATTAGTTAACTTGAATTCTTCAGGAACTGAATAATTGTTAATTTCTGGAATCTCATTTACGTCTTCTTGTGTAAAGACTGACAAAAAATAGTCATTAAATAGAGAACACATTTCCAGTTCGTTATCCGTCAGCTGTCCATTCCCAATTTTCATAGGTCCTTCCTTTTCCCTCACCTTCGTCCTATACACTTGAAAGAACCCTTTTGGATTAGTCTTTGATTCATTAGCAACCTTAATCTCATAGTCACGTTTAGCCTTTCTAATCCCTTTTTTTACTTCTCTTTTCAACTGAACATATTGGTCAATAAGGTTAACATCTGGCGGAGCAGCAGTGATGGTGGACCTGCGGGTGTCTGGGTGTGTGTAGCAACCTCTGGCGGAGCAGCAGTGGTGGTGGACCTGCGGGTGTCTGGGTGTGTGTAGCAACCTCTGGCGGAACAGCAGTGGTGGTGGACCTGCGGGTGTCTGGGTGTGTGTAGCAACCTCTGGCGGAGCAGCAGTGGTGGTGGACCTGCGGGTGTCTGGGTGTGTGTAGCAACTCTGGCGGAGCAGCAGTGGTGGTGGACCTGCGGGTGTCTGGGTGTGTGTAGCAACCTCTGGCGGAACAGCAGTGGTGGTGGACCTGCGGGTGTCTGGGTGTGTGTAGCAACCTCTGGCGGAGCAGCAGTGGTGGTGGACCTGCGGGTGTCTGGGTGTGTGTAGCAACCTCTGGCGGAGCAGCAGTGGTGGTGGACCTGCGGGTGTCTGGGTGTGTGTAGCAACCTTGGCGGAGCAGCAGTGGTGGTGGACCTGCGGGTGTCTGGGTGTGTGTAGCAACCTCTGGCGGAGCAGCAGTGGTGGTGGACCTGCGGGTGTCTGGGTGTGTGTAGCAACCTCTGGCGGAGCAGCAGTGGTGGTGGACCTGCGGGTGTCTGGGTGTGTGTAGCAACCTTTGGCGGAGCAGCAGTGGTGGTGGACCTGCGGGTGTCTGGGTGTGTGTAGCAACCTTGGCGGAGCAGCAGTGGTGGTGGACCTGCGGGTGTCTGGGTGTGTGTAGCAACCTCTGGCGGAGCAGCAGTGGTGGTGGACCTGCGGGTGTCTGGGTGTGTGTAGCAACCTCTGGCGGAGCAGCAGTGGTGGTGGACCTGCGGGTGTCTGGGTGTGTGTAGCAACCTTTGGCGGAGCAGCAGTGGTGGTGGACCTGCGTGTCATCAGTATGTGTCTGTCAGTGGCAGTGAGTGGGTGTGCTTCACTACTATCACCTTCCTACATACACTTACACCCATCTCGTGTTGTCTAAGAAGAGTGAGATATTTTATTCGTCTATACCGAGCCTGGTAAATGCCTCTATAGCAGTTTGATTATTCTTTAAATATATATATATATTATAATGTTTCGTACATGTTTATTTTTTACAATGTTTTTATATAGTAACTTGCGTAGAAATAAACCTAAGATAACCCAGTAAAGTCAGTTACTTGTATAATATACATATAAATTTTAGATTTCTGTCCCCTTAGATCTAACCTGAATTCTTTCCAGGTGTAAGTATACCCCCCCCCCCCCTCCAGGTGCTGTATAACTCCTATGGGATTAGCGCTTTTTCATGAAATTATATTATTATAATAATATAATTTCTATAAACCCATTATTTATTCTGATGTAAAGCCATCTTATGAAATATAACAAAGTTAAATGTTTGCTTTATCAAAAATAAAATAACGAATATAATAATATCTTTATTTCTACAAGTACAAGGTATACAGACCTAGTTGACATCAATGACACTACTATTATCGTAAGCCCCTTGTTATGCTGAACACTTCGGGCAAATTAGGTCAGTTTTGTGCCAGGATGCGACCCACACCAGTCCACTAACACCCAGGTACCCATTTTACTGATGGGTGAACATAGACAGCCGGTGTAAGGAAACACGTCTAATGTTTCCGCCCCTTCGCCGGGAATCGAACCCGGACCCTCACCGTGTGAAGCGAGAGTTTTTGCCACCAGGCTTGTTACGAAATGTTCTCTTTAATTAATAATTTAATGTGTAAGATCCCTCCTAATAATGTCTTACTTATCGATTATTGAGTATAACAAGATTTTTATGACAAAGACTTGCAGGTTTAATGCTTTCATCTGGATAATAAAATATTTTCATTTCGTACATATGCATATAATAGATGCGTGTACTTGTTCGTGTTTACTTGCATACCCACTTGCACTGACTATCTGTAGTTGGATGAATCTTATTGTAGCCAGGTGGCTACAGTAAGATTCAATAAAGCCAACCTGTACCGTGTTTTGTATTTATCGTTATGGAGATCATCGCGCCCGAGGCTCTTGGACCAGGTCTCTTAATTTTTAATGGAAATATTAAACTTTTAAGGGAGGTACGCTTTGGCGAAGAAGGGCACTTGAACCAAGAAATCAGACCTGATCTCGCATGATTGCGTCCCATTGCCAAGGCGGTGTATAACACGCAGGATTAGTTTCGATCGTTGTACAATCCGATAATCTTTATTTCTAAAAGTACATGATACAACTTATACAGATCTAGCTGACATCAATGACATACTATATAGAAAGCCCCTGGTTATGCAACTTAGGAGGTTAATCATGTACCCCAGGACTCTACCCACACCAGTCGGCTAACACCCAGGTACCTACTTACTGCTAGGTGAACAGGACAGCAGGAGTCTTAAGGAAGCACGCCCCGTGTATTCACCTGTACCAGGGATCGAACCACGAACACTTAGCGGTGTGAGCTGAGTGCGCTACCAACCGAGCTACGGTTAGAATGATGCAGTCCGGTATAAGTGTGTAATGCAGTTAAACATCAGCAATGAAGATTTGAAGCGAATTAAGAGGTATTCATAAGTCATCATATAGAAATTGTCACAATTCCTTCAATAAGAATGGCAAATTAGGACAGGCACAGCCCAAATTAGTTCGAACCTTCCATTAAGAAACTCCAACATTGAAGCTAAACTGAAAGGCATTGTCATGTTATCTCAGAGACCAATATCCAGAAAATTGAAAACTATCATTAAATGTAAAATACCCTAAAAAGTGCATTTTCATTTATTCTACTTCAAATTCTCTGCAATTCTAAAAAACATGAGGTAATTTAGTTTGATGAATATTATAAAGTGCTAAATTGGTACCCCTACAGGGCAAAATCCCTGTGGTTTAGCGCTTCTATTTGATTATAATAATAATACAGGGCAAAATAAATATAAAAATACTTTCATTAAGACACACCAGCGATTAGTCCTTGAAGGTGATCAGAAGCAGCGTTCTCTAGTTATGAGAATAGAAGTATCACTTAAAATTTACCCAGCTCAAAACGAGTGCCAATCAGAAAAAAAAAACAGATCAGAAAAGGCATTTTTCAGCTATTGACCTGATTGCACTTTTAAGTTGATATAGGTACAGTTACACAAGTTTTAGATTATTAAAATTGTCTTGCATACTAATGTGTAAGCTACCTAGGATAGCTCAGTGACTTCTAATGAGGTATTCTTATAATGCCTTATTAATATTTTGAAGCCGATCAGAAGCAGCTTACTTTAGTTATTGAATATAAACGAACACTGTTCAATGTTGACGGCCCCGTTCAGGGCAGGAGAGAACAAAGCTTTGTATACCTTTGAAGAGTTTCGAGAGTATCTACTCTCTGGGCCAGGCTCGTCTGGTGCTTGCCTGGTCAACCAGGCTGTTGCTGCTGGAGGCCCGCTGCCCCACATATCCATCACAGCCTGGTTGATCTGGGACCTGGTGAAGATATTTGTCCAGTTTCCTCTTGAAGGCTTCTACACTGGTTCCAGCCGTGTTTCGGATATCTTCTGGTAAGATGTTGAATAGTCTAGGACCCCGGATGTTAATACAGTGCTCCCGTATTGTCCCCACCGCACCCCTGCTCCTCACTGGGTTTATTTTACACTTTCTCCCATATCTCTCACTCCAGTATGTTGTTATGGCAGTGTGCAGATTTGGGACCAGGCCCTCAAGTACTTTCCAGGTATATATTATCATTTGTAAAGAATACAGAGATCATTTACGGCCCGCATAGAGCCAGAAAAGCATTTAAATTACTGGAAACAAACACCTCAGTCCTCATCATAGGCAAACTGCGACATACGCCACCCAATAACAGCAAGAACCTTGCGTTTAGGGAACCAAAGAAGTGGTAAACATTCAAAGCCGATCACAGGAAGTGGAATAATCTAGCAAGTGATGTAGTGGAGGCAGGAACCATACATAGCTTTAAGACGAGGTATGATAAAGCTCATGGAGCAGGGAGAGGACCCAGTAGGGATCAGTGAAGAGGCGGGGCCAGGAGCTGAGTTCGACCCCTGCAACCACAATTAGGCGAGTACACAAGTCATTCTCCTGTTTTGGCGCGGATTCCAGCGAGTCCAAGTTCTATCTTAACTGTTTTACTATACTGACACATTTGCCCGCATACAAAGGTTAATGGGTACTATGTTGACATTAGCAGTGTTGTACAACCCTTTCGGGGTCATACAACAGTTATATTTTTGAGCCAGTAGGATAACGGCTTATTAGTATTCTTTTTAACAGCGAAGCCTAACCTATTAAACCAAACATAGATCGTAAGTTAAGTTTTAGGGTATAGTAGATTGAGTTTAGGTCAGGTTACCATTTTTTTTTTTTTACCAAACAAGCCTGCAATCGTGTCATTAAGATTTCGTGAATCAAGCTTTTTTTTTTTTTTTTTTTTCCTGGGCCCAAAATATACCCATCTCTTTGCACAACCTACTTAATATTAGAATTTATATAAAATACAAACTCCAATAAACTCTAATAACTTATTACTAAAACATTTCAAGAAAAAATGACCAATTTTTAAATTGGTGCATCAGTAAGCCAGCGGAAGGCCTGTGTCAGATGACCAAAAGCTGCTGTGACGGGGTCATCATAGGACGCTCGTTAGAAAACAGTTAAGATAAAAAAGATAAGATTTTTTCGGATTTTTAACCCGGGAGGGTTAGCCACTCAGGATAACCCAAGAAAGTCAGTGCGTCATCGAGGACTCTTTGTCTTATTTCCATTGGGGTCCTTAATCTTGTCCCCCAGGATGCGACCCACATCAGTCGACTAACACCCGGGTACCTATTTGCTGCTAGGTGAACATGACAACAGGTGTAAGGAAACACGTCGAAATGTTTCCACCCGCTGGGAATCGAACCCGGGCCCTCCGTGTGTGAAGCGAGAGTTCTAGCCACCAGACCACCGGGCCACCTGTTTCCTGATGAATCTTGCTTAACCTAACCAAGAAACAGTGTAACACTGAATGTAAGCATAACTTTTAATAGTTGCCTTACCTGTTAACTTAAAAGTTCATGAAAAACACAGCATTCTTGTCCGAGAGAGAAACATTTAACAAGCCTGTTTCATATTCGTATATACGATCGTTTGGAAGTACTTGGATAGTTTGATCTACAATACTGATGGTAGTGTCTGTCATATAGTGTAGTAACACATTTAGTATGGTATAGTGTCTCAACACATAATTAGGTATCACCGATGGGGTGCCTCATAGTGGTTGCCTGCATTTTTTGTTCATCCAAGGTATTTGCTTGTAACCTGACTTTCATCTGATCAGTCTCAAATTTTCATCTCTGGTGTACTGTGGGGAAAAGTTTCGTGCAACTTTTGGCATATACAGGTGTCCTTTGGTCAATGTTAAGAAGGCTATTCCCTGTTTCGGTTTCAGGAGATTATATATAATTTTATATATATATATATATATATATATATATATATATATATATATATATATATATATATATATATATATATTATAAATTGTGTGCGCTCGTGTATTTGTGTATATATGAAATGCGATACTGCATAACTGTGATATAAATTAGCTGGTTCAAGCCCTGCAGGCCAGGCAGCTGGTTCAAGCCCTGCAGGCCAGGCAGCTGGTTCAAGCCCTGCAGGCCAGACAGCTGGTTCAAGCCCTGCAGGCCAGGCAGCTGGTTCAAGCCCTGCAGGCCAGGCAGCTGGTTCAAGCCCTGCAGGCCAGGCAGCTGGTTCAAGCCCTGCACGCCAGGCAGCTGGTTCAAGCCCTGCAGGCCAGGCAGTTGGTTCATATAAACAATCGATGACATGGAATGCTGACCGAAGCTATGACGTTAGACTTTTCGTAGGTAATGACGTCACATTTCTGGAGATGGAGGTATTTTATTTATATTAAAGATATTTACAGCAAATAAAAGAAATATTTAGAAATGATGAGACCACTTTAAAGCCTATAAAGGTATAATGTATGTGAACTACCTTTACATTTCTGCACTTCCAAAGTAATTTCCGTCACTCATTCCAAACGCACAAGGATCTTGTATAGTCTTGTCTCAAACCAAAGCATCTTCAAAATCTGGGAAAATCTACCAGCAGTTCCGCCATTGTCCCACCACTTCCCCTCCGGAATATTACCCCGAGCGTATTAATTAATTTATATTCTCCCAATAAACTCAAATGAAGCTAGTTTCTACTTTTACATTCACAATGTGCAATTCAAAAGTTAAAGCAGAAATTTATACAAATGGATCAGATCACGAATCCTCTGTAACATACATTGTAGATTCATCGTGTTCTTCTCAAAATGGGATATAAATTACCTAACAAACTGTGTGTTCATACTGTAGTTAAGCTGTGTTGGATTTATCGGACTCAAAAATTAATACACTACCAGTTAGCCACCAAGATTTGTAGCGCCTCCAGGAGTCTGATCCACGTTATTATATCTCCAAAACTTGCAAGGAAATCGTGTATCCATTTCTCCACTACATGAACATCACAAAAAAAAAAAAATCCATAAAAATATATCCAGCACTGCGGAGTGCAGTAAGACACTTGATGAAGTAGCTAAGGCTAGTACTCTGAAAAGAATATTCATTAACAATTGCAATATGGAACCATATTAAAAAATAGCTCGGAGGTGTTTAAACAGAAGACAAAAATTAAAATAGACAATGTCCAGATTAAGGCTAGGATACACTAAGCAAGCATCTTTCAGCAACGGATACATAACTGGTATAAAAGAAAATCACATTCATTGCGATATTCCTGAAAAGATGGGCATTTTCTATTCCACTATTGTAGACGTCGGTGCGAGAACCCTCTTCAAGACTGACACTTAGAAATTCCTAATACTGGAAATATTTTGGGAGGTGGGACCTTCTCACTGTATATAAAACAAAATAGTGTAAAGTATTAACACTATTCTTACAACGAAAAAACTGGGCAATATCTAAACTCGAAAAAATTAAAATTCGTACGAAATCTAAACAGAAACAAATTAAACATTAAGACGATTCCATAGCGACTAACGGTGACAAAATGTCGTTGAACCAACAAAGATTGAACAACAAACTACAAACAGTGACAACGTAAATCACTGAACCAACACAGGTGACAACACACGAAAACTCTTGCTGTCATCAGAAGAAACTTAAGTGAACTTCACGTATACTAAAGTTTATTTTCATTCAGTATTAAGGAGGTCTGGATTTTTTTTTTATTCATTACCTTAACGCCATTCTTCAAGATTTTTTTTTCAATAAATATAATTAAATCAACGTAAGCTTAGCTTGTCCTATATAGCTCGCGCTTGAGCGGAACCTTGTCCTATATAGCTCACGCTTGAGCAGAACCTTGTCCTATATAGTTCTCGCTTGAGCAAAACCTCGTTTAATATAGTATTTATCCCAGTTGTAGGCAGTTTCAATTTACTTCAAATGAAATATATACGCTGCTTGCATGCATACGTACTACACGTACGAGTGTGCTGCGCTGTATGACCCTTGCAGGTTTAACGCTTCTTTTTTATAATTGTATGCGTGCTTCTGGAACAGTCTTCGAGAATAGGGCCTAGAATGTCACTGGGTCAGGCTAGTCAATGCCACGGGAATGAGAGCAACGCCAGTTAATCGTTGATGAAATGTATGGTATTCGAGAATGGATATTGCTTGTACATGCGCTAGCTTTTGCTAGTTGGTTTGTCCTTTATGCGCGTAAACTAGCCAAGTTGTGTTATCGGAAGGTCATGCACAACTATGACGAAACCTAGTAACCTCGGACATTGGCGGGTATGTACTGGCTCCTGGGCCATATTATATCTTCTCGAAATATACAAAATTTGCTCATTCCACTTATTTACCACCCAAAGACTTAAGTATTTGTTAACTTCTCTGTGTCTCGTCTGTGTTTTCAGCTTCCATCTAAGGCCCCTTGCCCTTGTCTGTCTGTCTGCTCTATAGAACCTCAGAACACCTTCCCTGGCATTTCTCTTCTAACGTTGTCAGCTTTAATTATTTAGGTCTTTATAATTCAATTCTCTGCACTGGAACCCGTCTAGTTGCAAACCTCTGGGCTTTCTCCAGTTTCTGAACGTGCTTTCTTGGGAGTGGACAACATGGTGATCCTTCCCGTTTCAAAATAGGCCTTATATGCGGATTCCTTATTGAGGTTTCTTAAGGCAATTCTGAGATTTGCTCGACTCGCATGCATGCACTGTTGATATGCGATTGTGGTGATATATTCGGCGTAATATATACTCCCAGGTCCTTCAGTTTATTTATTTACTGTAATTTCTTCCCTCCCAGATTACGTATGTCTAATCTTCCTTCACTCTCCGATTTGCATTATACAGCAGAAAAATAACAGGATGGATAATGAGAACCTTCAAAACCAGGGATGCCAAGCCCATGATGACACTCTTCAGGTCGTTTGTTCTATCTAGGCTGGAATATTGCTGCACACTAACTGCACCTTTCAAGGCAGGTGAAATTGCTGACCTAGAAAATGTGCAGAGAACCTTCACGGCACGCATAACTGGGATAAAACACCTCAATTACTGTACTCCCTAGAACGTAGGCGAGAGATAATTATTATATACACTTGGAAAATCCTAGAAGTATTAGTACCAAACTTGCACACGAAAATCACTCTACGAAAGCAAAAGACTCGGCAGACGATGCAACATCCACCCAATGAAAAGCAGGAGTGCCACTAGCACGTTAAGAGACAACACAATAAGTGTCAAGGGCCCAAGACTGTTCAACTGCCTCCCAGCATACATAAGGGGGATTACCAATAGACCCCTGGCTGTCTTCAAGCAGGCACTGGACAGGCACCTAAAGTCGGTACCTGACCAGCAAGGCTGTGGTTCGTACGTTGGATTGCGTGCGTCCAGCAGTAACAGCCTGGTTGATCAGGCCCTGATCCACCATGAGGCCTGGTCACAGACCGGGCCGCGGGGGCGTTGACACCCGGAACTCTCTCCAGGTAAACAACGCTTATCTGGATTATAACTCCAGCAGCCATTTGTTCAACCACTCATAAGCTTGCAGCTTGTCTCCGTGCCATAATGTTCTTATTCAAATTATTTTCTGGTCATCGACAGCGATACATGGTAAATGATCTTCATCTGGCAGATCATTTAATGTATATTAAGTTAAGCATATTCCTTATTACTGATCCTTGGGGGACCCCACGTGCTAGTCTTACTCATCCTGAAGTTTTATCTTCTATAGTACGAATGACCCATACAGATTTAGTGTGTGTGTTTTTTATATTAGTCATTACTGTAGTATATGTTAGGTTAGCCTTTTCATGGGCGCGATCACATGTATTTGTGTTCATGTGTATTCGCCCATTAGTGGATGCGGGGGGTTCTCAGCTCTTGGTATAGCCTCTTAACATGATACGATTAGTTTCAAAAGTTTCCTGCCTCGTGGGCCTGTTATATTTATTTAAATATTTGCATGATGGTTTGTTTAAGCCATCTTCTAAAGCATTCCACTTCCGACCCTTTCGAGACTCAACAGGTACTTGTAACTTCCTTGTAACTCGCGTCTTTAACTTTCAGTTGTCCTGTTTCCAATCCCCATCTTTAATTAAAACGGTCTGTGTCTGCCCTATGAAGTCTTAAGTATCTTGTATGTTACGTCTTTGAATTTTTGTTTTAAGGATCACCAGGTTCTTCATTTAGCTTGTTATTTATCTCTGAACTTCCTCTAGTTTCTTAGCCTCAATGCTGGTGATACATGCTGCAATAATTAGGTCTGTTACTAATCGTGTATAGGATTCTGATTTTATTTTTCTTGTTAAGGTTCCTGATCTCAAGTTTGCTAGGCGTGCACATAGACATGCTTGGTTCTGTGGTGTAGTTCTGCAGCCTACTCTTCCCACTCAGTACTCCGTCACTATCCTATTCCCTAGTATACGTGACTTTGTACTCGAGAATGCATTCCAGTAGATACTTGTTTGACCATCTCTGTAGTTTGTCCAATCTTATGAAGGATTTCCTTCATTTTTAGTTTTTATTCTTGTTAGTTTAACATTTGCAAGCGGCGAAATATATAACTACAGAGACGACATAAATAAAGATCACCGTTCAATTTCCTGGTTTTTACCTTCCAGAACTGCTATCCTCCTGCATCATAGCCTGACGACCCCAGAGCTCTAGTATCTTCTTACCCTTGCTCTGTAAATGTCAGAAACTAGTACTACCAGTACTAGTATGCACAACCACAGTCAGTCACCCCTACCAGAAAAGTTTGTGTAATACAATATGGGAAGATTATCGCCCCAGAGACAGTATTGAAGGTGTCAGTGTGGGCACCACCATGGAATTGTGCCTACACCCACAGATGCTAATGGCTCCCCTACATCTGTGTATAAAGTCAAAAGGAGAGTTTTGTAATCATTAAGGGCATCTTATATACTTGTCCTCTATACCTCTAATCTTACCTGTGACAGTTTTGTCTGTGCATTTGTAATGCATATTTGCAATCTTTGGTTCTTCTTGTATATGGACCTGGAAATATAAAACAAAGCTAAAAATTTAATTCTCAGATAAGTTGTCTATTTAGCCTGCAACACGATAAGACTGATATATTTAATGTGTACTACCATGTTATAATAATGTCTCAGAATGCCTAGTAATATTTAATATGTGATAACAGAATGGTTGTATGTTATGCTGGCGTGCGTCTGAATGTCTTTTGATATTAAACAAGGACTTGCTTCTCACTTGTTTACGTCTCTCCTCGACGACGGGGTTAGTGGCCGAAGGTTTGAGATGGACACCTGCCGTCTGCTGATGTTAATGATCCCCTCAAGGGAGGTTCCTTGACTATGGTGAGGGGCTCTTTATCTAGGGAATTGGATCTATGCTCCAGTTCCCTGAATACCTTCCATTCCCCTCCCCCTACAGGCGTTGTATAAACCTACTAGATTAGCACTCCCTATGATTATAATAATGATGTTAATGACGTTAGCGTTGTAGTTATGCAATCAGTGGGGTAGTCATTATATTAGTGCAACTATAGTTCTAGTGATGCTAGTGCAGTCATAAAATATGCAATTGTGGTACTAGTTGTAGGAGATAGGTGGGGGGTTACAGGTGTAAGAGTGCAGGTGTGGGGGAGCACTGTACATGACTCAGTCATTGACCGTCTCTATCATAATCACCACTAGCAGTATTGATCACGTGACTCATGGTTGTCACCATTCACCAAACTGTTCATCATAACCTCCAAGACAGTGTGGCTACTTCTCCTTTTTATACCTTGCCGATATTCCACCTACCTGTTCCTCTATTCTTCCTGCAACCAGTACCAGCCTGTTAAAACTCATCTGTCTCCTCCCTGCCCCTCCTCTGCTCCTTCCTGACCTCCCTCCTACTCCTCCCAGGTCTTTCTTGTATCTTTTTCACGCTGTTGTAGCTACCAAACCCATAGTTGAATGCTTGACTATCCTCCTCTCTCTACTGAAGTCTCCCAGCTCAAGCCCACACTTCATTACTTCATTAATGTAATCCATCTTGTGTAATAGAATATGACAGGGGAAACAGTTTGCCTTTGTTAACAGTGTAACAATCAATAGCACACTGTAGGTGTACCCAAGTGTTTAAAATACGAAAAAAATATATTTTCTGCCAGCTACCCACAATCAGCTAGTTTCCTCGCTGCAGGTTGTGGATATCTTAGCGTATACCGGAGTGTGTAAGTTATGGTGGTGTGTCACGCTAGCCTGCGGATTATAGTTTTATCATTAGTGATTCCCTTCCCACAGACTTTGCAAAAGCCTTTGATAAGTGTGACCATGGTATGATAGCACACAAAATACGTGATAAAGGAATAACAGGAAAAGTTGGTAGATGGATCTATAATTTCCTAACAAGTAGAACACAAAGAGTAGTAGTCAACAGAGTAAAGTCTGAGGCAGCTACGGTGAAAAGCTCTGTTCCACAAGGCACAGTACTCGCTCCCATCCTGTTCCTCATCCTTATATCGGACATAGACAGGGATATCAGCCACAGTGCTGTGTCTTCCTTTGCAGATGACACCCGAATCTGCATGAGTGTCCACCATTGAAGACACTGCAAGACTCCAAGCAGACATCATCCAAATCTTTAAATGGGCAGCAGAAAACAATATGAAGTTCAATGATGAGAAATTTCAATTACTCCGATATAGAAAACGTGAGGAAATTAAAATCTCATCGGAGTATAAAACAAATTCCAACCACACAATAGAGCGAAAAACTAATGTCAAAGACCTGGGAGTGATCATGACAGAGGATCTCGTCTTCAAGGACCATAACACTGTAGCAATCGCATCTGCCAGAAAAATGACAGGATGGATAATGAGAACCTTCAAAACCAGGGATGCCAAGCCCATGTTGACACTTTTCAGGTCGCTTGTTCTATCTAGGCTGGAATATTGCTGCACACTAACTGCACCTTTCAAGGCGGGTGAAATTGCTGAACTAGAAAATGTACAGAGAACCTTCACTGCATAACTGCGATAAACCACCTCAATTACTGGGAACGCTTGAAGTTCCTAAACCTGTACTCCCTGGAACGCAGGCGGGAGAGATACATTATTATATACACTTGAAAAATCCTAGAGGGATTAGTACTAAACTTGCACACGAGTGTCACTCCCTACGAAAGCAAAAGACTCGGCAGACGATGTAACATCCCCCCAATGAAAAGCAGGGGTGCCACTAGCACGTTCAGAGACAACACAATAAGTGTCAGGGGCCCAAGACTGTTCAACTGCCTCCCAGCATACATAAGGGGGATTACCAATAGACCCCTGTCTGTCTTCAAGCAGGCACTGGACAGGCACCTAAAGTCGGTGCCTGACCAGCCAGGCTGTGGTTCGTACGTTGGATTGCGTGCGGCCAGCAGTAACAGCCTGGTTGATCAGGCTCTGATCCAACATGAGGCCTGGTCACAGACTGGGCCGCAGGGGCGTTGACCCCTGGAACTCTCTCCAGGTCTCCCAGTTTTTTGTTGGTCTTTAGTGGCAATAAGTCGAAGTTAATTTATTTTATCTTGGTTTAAATTTACACTTTACCACTAATGTATTCGTATGTGTTTCTTATAAACCCTTGTACCTCAATGCGCTCAAAAGGTCTAGTAATTGCACTTTAAAGATCCCAGGAGGCAGGGTGCAGCAGTTAAATTTCGCCAACCCCTAATATTTGTAGATCAGTCCTTTTAATAAGCCCAGGAGTTGGAGACATCGTACAGGCCCAGGAACTTTAGCTCAAACTTCAACATGTCACAGAAGATAACGAAAAAAAATATCATTGATTTTATGTAATATTTAATATAAACTGACCTATGAAATACACTTGAAAAACACTACAAAAACTGGAAAAAAAATTACAAAAATGGTAAGGTTTCATTACTTTTTAACTTTTTTACAATCCTGTAAGTTTTATTTTTCTATAAATTTAGATAGAGCTTGTGGAAACTTATTGGGAGACCAAATAACTTCCACAGGGAAACCGTAAATAATCAGTACAAGCACTTAACATCCTCAAACACACTTAGTTGGCGGAGGTAGCGACTGTACATATTATTTGGTATAATTACCCTTCAAGGAAGGTTTAGGTAGGTTTATACAGTAGTAACTAATATTAGAATTAGAGAAGTAACCGTAGATATTATTAATGTAGTCCTAGGACCTTAACATAGGTAGGATAAGGCCTTTAATATAGTCGAATATTAGCTAGGGAGAATTGGCAAACCCATGCTCGAATGAAGGTGGGAGTAGAGACGACAGCTATCCTCTTTGGAGTACAGACATCATAGCGACAAGATGTGCCTTGTCAAACATCCCGGAGTTCATACACTTGGCCTGGAGACAACAAAATCCTAGAGGCTTCTCGAAGTACCGTGGGTTTTCGCCTCTTCCCAGGCCCACCCGCAGGTTTTAGTCGATCTGTGGGGTGAAGACCAGATAAGTCCGTCACTGCAAGAGGTGTACTGAGGGTGAAGGACCAGAGAACTCTCACAAGAGCAGTAGTAAATGGAAATATGTTGTAAGAGCCACTTGTGAGCCTGGGAGGACTATCTCAGGGTGTCCTTATCAACAGCCCTTGCCAAGGTGAGCGGCTCACAAAGGGGCAGTTCGCACAAAAATTTCCAGAGCTGGCACAGCTATTAACAATGACTAACTTAAGGATTACAAATAAAATTGACAAAGTTGCATCTACACAATCCAATAACAGTCCAAATCTACTTCAAGAAGTAGTCTTCTCAAATTATAATATAGAAACCAATAATCGTCACATTAAATTTTTAATAAATGTGAAGCTAAACAGCCTAAAAATTAATGAACCTTTCATTTGAATTAGTTGCATCCGTATTTACTCTTTGAACGCATCCAGGAAAGATATTCTCAAGTTATTGCATGGAAAAATTATACAATATTTAAAAAAAAATGCTGTTTTGCACTTATTACGTTCAACTACAATATGAAGCTTTTTCTAAGCTGGAAACACCGGCATGGAACGTCTGAAGCCTAACAGAAGTCAGTTTTTTTTTTTTCAACTTATGGTAACCACTGCGGTATTTTATATATAAAATATGCAAATTAGCACATACAGCGCAATAAAAATCCAAACCTTCCTGTAAATAGCTGCACCATCGTTGCAAGTTTCAAGCCGATTAAGAGAGGCATTTTAAGGTTATCACGCGAACACTCATAAGAAAAAATCAGACAAATACTGTAATTACTCCTTTCGAAGGATAACTTGAGTGCTTACTGGACCATGGAAATTTATAAAATTGTATGATATATATATATATGATATATATATAGTATATGATATATGATATATATGATATATGATATATGATATATATGATATATGATATATATGATATATGATATATATGATATATATGATATATGATATATATGATATATATATATATATATATATATATATATATATATATATATATATATATATTGCTTGATTGTCTTGTTATACATTCTTCGTGAAGACTTAAGCGATGCTTTAGAAATAGAGAACTGTCGTTAGTTAAATCATAGACGTCTCATTAGCTAAACTGTTTATTTTTGACACCGAAAATTTCACCTGTTTTCGAGTGTGCTGTGACCTGTACTGGCATGTCCATTCACATAATAAATGACACTACATATTGTTTATAAAACAAGCAAACAACTTTGAGGAAAGAACAAATGCAAATAGGATATAGCAGATTCCATGACCACCATAATGAAATGTCAAGTAAAATATGCATATTGAGAAAATTAAAAGATCAGTAGACTAAAAGATGTTTTCATTGCTAAATTAGGGCATGGCTGTATTTCTGGCAGTGCAAATTATACCACAGGACCTGCCCACGAAATATGCCTCAGGACCTTCACACGAAAACAAATTAAATTCTATAATTTAGAATTTGAAACTCAGTTCATTTTTAACAAAATTGTAATTGCAATTTTTTTATTTTGATTATATAGATCACCTTCCTGACTGACTTAATTTCTGGCAAGACTGCCTCTCAAGCTTTCAGAACAATCTGAATCTGTTCCTTGTTAAATCCACTTGCCAAAACGATACTCTTTTTGCTTGAGTGTTCTTGTGCTGGAAAGGTCCAAGAGCATTAAGCTGTCTTGTTACCACTGTACTTTATACAGTTTACAACCTTAAGATTACCTTCCATCACATGTTTGTCTAGTATCCTTGATGGTCTGTTGGTCTCTTGATCTGCAACAACATATGTGACAAGCTGCGTGTGTGCGTGCGCGCGCAATTTCTAATAATTTACAAAAATTCCTGTGCGTGGAGACGTGTGCACAAGTACATGTGCGTGTGTTTTTAGCGTGCGTGACTGGTGAGAGGCGAGGATACACTCCTGGGATCAATAGTGCGGTAGTGTAACGGTTGCAACACTCACCAAGACTACTGTGCTGGTCATAATTATTGGCTGTTGTCAAGGGTACGACTCACGATTCTAGCAACAACCTGCTTGACCACGCATTCGCCCGTGAATTCTGGCCCAGGCCGGGCCGCCTCAGGAGTAGTTCTCGAAACCGGTAACAGGTATGTTTACTCATTGGTCCAGATTATAGCCGCCTCCTGATTAAGATTATAGCTGCTTTTTGACCTAAATTTTAATTATCTCCTGCTTCAGATTATAGCGGTCTCGGGCTAATTGTAGTGGCTTTCTGGTTCGACTTGTAGCCGGCTCCTGGTTCGGCTTGTAGCCGGCTCCAGGTTCGGCTTGTAGCCGGCTCCAGGTTCGGCTTGTAGCCGGCTCCAGGTTCGGCTTGTAGCCGGCTCCAGGTTCGGCTTGTAGCCGGCTCCAGGTTCGGCTTGTAGCCGGCTCCTGGTTCGGCTTGTAGCCGGCTCCAGGTTCGGCTTGTAGCCGGCTCCAGGTTCGGCTTGTAGCTGGCTCCAGGTTCGGCTTGTAGCCGGCTCCTGGTTCGGCTTGTAGCCGGCTCCTGGTTCGGCTTGTAGCCGGCTCCTGGTTCGGCTTGTAGCCGGCTCCTGGTTCGGCTTGTAGCCGGCTCCTGGTTCGGCTTGTAGCCGGCTCTTGGTTCAGCTTGTAGCCGGCTCCTGGTTCGGCTTGTAGTCGGCTCCTGGTTCGACTTGTAGCCGGCCCTGGTTCGGCTTGTACTGGGAACTGTTGAATTCCCTTGAGTTGTATTCCCTGGAACGAAGGGGAAAAAAAATACACGATAATATACACTTGGAAAATCAGAGGAACTAGTCCCAAATTTGCACACGAAAATCACTTCCTACGAAAGCAAAAGACAGAGTAGAAAATGCAACATCTCCCAATGAAAAGCAGGGGCGCCACGATTACGCTAAGAGACAACACATTAAATGTCAGGGGCCCAAGACTGTTCAACTGCCTCCCAGCATACATAAGGAGGATTGCCAATAGACCACTGGCTGTCTTCAAGAAGGAGCTGGACAGACACCTAAAGTCAGAACCTGATCATCCGGGCTGTGGTTCGTACGTCGGTTTGCGTGCGGCCAGCAGCAATAGCCTGGTTGATCAGGCCCTAATCCACCGAGAGGCCAGCCCCCCATCTTGAGGGCAGGCTGTAGACCAGCCCCCCATCTTGGGGGCAGGCTGTGGCAAAGCCCCCCATCTTGGGAGCAGGATGTGGCCCAGCCCCCCAACTTAGGGGCAGGCTGTGGCCCAGCCCCCCATCTTGTGGGCAGGCTGTGGCCCTGTCCCCCATCTTGGGGGCAGGCTGTGGCCCTTCCCCCATCTTGGGGGCAGGCTGTGGCCCAGCCCCCCATCTTGGGGCAGGCTGTGGCCCAGCCCCATCTTGGGGGCAGGCTGTGGCCCTGCCCCCATCTTGGGGCAGGCTGTGGCCCAGCCCCCATCTTGGGGGCAGGCTGTGGCCCAGCCCCCATCTTGGGGGCAGGCTATAGCCCAGCCCCCTATCTTGGGGGCAGGCTGTGGCCCAGCCCATCTTGGGGCAGGCTGTGGCCCAGCCCCCATCTTTTGGGGGTAGGCTTAGCCCAGCCCCCATCTTGGGGGCAGGCTGTGGCCCAGCCCATCTTGGGGCAGGCTGTGGCCCAGCCCCCCATTTTGGGGGCAGGCTTGGCCCAGCCCCTCATCTTGGGGGCAGGCTGTGGCCCAGCCCCCATCTTGGGGGCAGGCTGTGGCCCAGCCCCCAACTTGGGGCAGGCTGTGGCCCAGCCCCCATCTTAGGGGCAGGCTGTGGCCCAGCCCCCCATCTTGGGGGCAGGCTGTGGCCCAGCCCCCATCTTGGGGGCAGGCTGTGGCCCAGCCCCCCATCTTGGGGGCAGGCTGTGGCCCAGCCCATCTTGGGGCAGGCTGTGGCCCAGCCCCCCATTTTGGGGGCAGGCTTTGGCCCAGCCCCCCATCTTGGGGGCAGGCTGTGGCCCAGCCCCCATCTTGGGGGCAGGCTGTTGCCCTGCCCCATCTTGGGGCAGGCTGTGGCCCAGCCCCCCATCTTGGGGGCAGGCTGTGGCCCAGCCCCCATCTTGGGGCAGGCTGTGGCCCTGCCCCCATCTTAGGGCAGGCTGGGCCCAGCCCCCACTTGGGGCAGGCTGTGGCCCTGCCCCATCTTAGGGGCAGGCTGTGGCCCAGCCCCCCATCTTGGGGGCAGGCTGTGGCCCAGCCCCCATCTTGGGGGCAGGCTGTGGCCCAGCCCCCATCTTGGGGGCAGGCTGTGCCCGCCCATCTTGGGGCAGGCTGTGGCCCAGCCTCCAATCTTGGGGCAGGCTGTGGCCCAGCCCCCATCTTGGAGGCAGGCTGTGGCCCAGCCCCCCATCTTGGGGCAGGCTGTGGCCCAGCCCCCCATCTTGGGGGCAGGCTGTGGCCCAGCCCCCATCTTGGGGGCAGGCTGTGGCCCAGCCCCCCCATTTTGGGGGCAGGCTGTGGCCCAGCCCCTATCTTGGGGGCAGCTGTGCAGCCCCACTTGGGGCAGGCTGTGGCCCAGCCCCCATCTTGGGGGCAGGCTGTGGCCCAGCCCCCTATCTTGGGGGCAGGCTGTGGCCAGCCCCCATCTTGGGGCAGGCTGTGGCCAGCCCCCATCTTGGGGCAGGCTGTGGCCCAGCCCCCCATCTTGGGGCAGGCTGTGGCCCAGCCCCCCCATTTTGGGGGCAGGCTTTGGCCCAGCCCCCCATCTTGGGGGCAGGCTGTGGCCCAGCCCCCAACTTGGGGCAGGCTGTGGCCCAGCCCCCATCTTAGGGGAGGCTGTGGCCCAGCCCCATTTTGGGGCAGGCTGTGGCCCAGCCCCCATCTTGGGGGCAGGCTGTGGCCAGCCCATCTTGGGGGCAGGCTGTGGCCCAGCCCCCATCTTGGGGCAGGCTGTGGCCCAGCCCCCATCTTGGGGCAGCGGTTCAGCCCCATCTTGGGCAGTGGCACCCCATCTTGGGTGCAGGCCTTGGCCCAGCCCCCCATCTTGGGGGCAGGCTGTGGCCCAGCCCCATCTTGGAGGCAGGCTGTGGTTCAGCCCCCATCTTGGGGGCAGGCTGTGGCCCAGCCCCCATCTTGGGTGCAGGCTGTGGCCCAGCCCCCATCTTGGGGGCAGGCTGTGGCCCAGCCCCCCATCTTGGGGGCAGGCTGTGGCCAGCCCCCCATCTTGGGGGCAGGCTGTGGCCCAGCCCCCATCTTGGGGGCAGGCTGTGGCCCAGCCCCCATCTTGGGGGCAGGCTGTGGCCCAGCCCCCAACTTGGGGCAGGCTGTGGCCCAGCCCCCATCTTTGGGGCAGGCTGTGGCCCAGTCCCCCATCTTGGAGGCAGGCTGTGGCCCAGCCCCCCCATCTTGGGTGCAGGCTGTGGCCCAGCCCACCATCTTGGGGGCAGGCTCTCGCCCAGCCACCCCATCTTGGGGGCAGGCTCTGGCCCAGCCACCCCATCTTGGGGGCAGGCTCTGGCCCAGCCCCCATCTTGGAGGCAGGCTGTGGCCCAGCCCCCATCTTGGGGGCAGGCTGTGGCCCAGCCCCCCATCTTGGGGGCAGGCTGTGGCCCAGCCCCCCATCTTGGGGGCAGGCTGTGGCCCAGCCCCCATCTTGGGGGCAGGCTGTGGCCCAGCCCCCCATCTTGGGGGCAGGCTGTGGCCCAGTCCCCCATCTTGGAGGCAGGCTGTGGCCCAGCCCTCCTATCATGGGGGCAGGCTGTGGCCCAGCCCTCCATCTTGGGGGCAGGCTGTGGCCCAGCCCCCATCTTGGGGGCAGGCTGTGGCCCAGCCCCCACCATATCTTAGAAGCAGCCACAGTTATAGTTAGTACTGATTTAAATTATAGTTCCTTACCGGGGTAGAATAAATGAGTTACACAAGTAAGTTTATTCAGGTATACACAAATAGTTACATAGATTATCATACATAGCAGCATATGTGTAAAGAACCTAGGATAACCCAAAAAGTCAGACAGAGTGACTTATTTCCATTGGGGTCCTTTTAATACCTTAATATTATACACTGTAGGAGATGTATATTATTATACTATAAAGGATATATACTAGGAATAAGGTAAAAGGAGTTATTTACATTTACATGTGTTAGCTAAAAATAAAAACTCATTCTCCTCCCTTTCTGTCGCTACATTCATTAGGTACCTTTTGGCTCTCTTCTTGAACTGGCTCATGCTATGACTGGCTTTGACATGTACTCACCTAGTTGTGGTTGCAGGGGTCGAGACATAGCTCCTGGCTCCTGGCTCCTGTGCAGGCAGTCTGTGCCATTCCTTTATTGCTGTACAATAAAAGGTGTTTGAAGCCTGGCCACTGACTGTGGGTAGTACAAAGTTGTGCTCTCTGCCCCTAGTACTATGACTGCTTTGGTTCCCAGCCTTGACAAAATTGGCAGCAAGATATTCTGGACACTGTGAGCAATTTTATAAACTTGATTTAACTTGAGTTAGTTTATATTTAGCTTGGGTCGCAGTGTAGATCAATACTCCTATACGCACATACGAACGAACGTACTTAAATACGTGTATACATACAGGTATGCATGTCTTCAGGATGAACAAGTGTTGCAGGAAAAAAATTACTTTGAGTCGATCACAAGCGCGCCCAGTGTTCTAAGACCAACGTCAAGAAACAAATGTTTTACCAAATGTCTTGCCAAACCTAACCCAAGAAAAGAGACAGAAGAGAGTACAACTGAAGTATCTATATAGGTTCACTGGCAGTTTTTAGAATATAACCATATTTCAGTTGGGTTAGTTAAGTTGGTTTAGTTTAACATCTTTATTATTCACAACATACCCATCCTGTGGGCGGTGGTCAACGGATTACAGGGGTACGTAATGGGTCCAGACACTGGACCGCAAAGTACTGATAGCTGAACAAGTCAGTTAAGTCTGACCAGAATCATGGATTTTCCAAAGTTAAAAAGATCATTTAAATTAGCACTGCTTACACCAGGTAAATAATGAAGGCAAACTGCAATAGGCGATAAATGTACTTGTATATTTAAATCTTCATTCTCAAAACCACAGTGCCACTGCCTTCATTATTTACCTGGTGTAAATCTTGTCATTCTAGTTAACACCAGCGCCAGTGACAGACGCCACCAAGGTGCACGTTATGTTGCTTCTTCACTACGGTTTCTGTAAATAAATTTCTACAGTTGCAAAAATTAGTATGAATATCACATTTATTTCATTTGAGGTTAAATAATAGATTAATCCTAGCTAGCTTTTAGTTATATTTAAATTCAAGTAAGGTTATACTAGGCTGACAAGTTAATTTAGTGGAAAATATATGACAGCGCTGTATGACCCTGGTGGGTTTAGCGCTTAATTTTGATTATAATAATCTGGTTGAAAGAACAGCTACACAGTAGCTGTATGATACACATGCAGTGTATAATGGATGCAATTGGCTGTAAAGGTTACTGTAATAATTTATCAGGTGTAGTTTCGTACGTGTGCCAAAACAGATATATTTCTTGTGATTTATTGTCGTGGAGTTCTAGCTCCTGGGGAAAAGTGGTAGTAAATAATTTTTTTTTTCAGTCCACCTAGGATTGTCATTCAGGAGGAGCCACATGTCTACGGCGCACCCAGCAAAATCAGCAGTCTTGGCTGCCAGGCTCTGACTAGGCTGCAATCATCTCTTGGGAGGTTGCGTCATCAGTTGATATTACACAGACTTGACTAGAAGAGATGAATCTTCAGGCCTCTCCTTGTCTACATGAGCTCCATTTGCCAATTTTCCAATCTCAAAGCTTATTTGCGTCCTGTAATTTGCTCTATGAAAAAGTTATAATTATATTACGCTTTTTTCGACTTATTGACACTAATCTGGTAAAAGAACTTTATCCTGACACTGCTGTGGTGGCCTGATAAGTTCTATGTAAAAACTTAGGTTGGGTGACAGTTGGTGGCCATGGTAACCTTACCAAGCTTATGTTTCCACTGCAGTGTCAGTAGAAAGTCTATATCTGGTCACACTCATTAACAAATTACAAAGTAATGAGCCATTCACAAGTCCACACCCGGTCACAACCGTAATGAGTTATTAGTGCAAATATTAATTGGGACACGCGCACACGCGAGTTTACTTGCCTATACCTTTATTAAATTTTCATAGCAACTGTACACTTTAAGTATAATTGTCAGGAAACGGGACAAATATTTCCTGACGCGGGTCTTAGTAATAGGATGACCCACAGCTGGAGGTTTTGGTTAACTGACAGAGATCTTCCGCTAACGTACCGGTCCACCCCTTTAAAAATCATGGTTATATACTTAGTAGAATGCCTGGTGATATTCTCAGCCCTACTGAAATCTTACAGCTTAGGGTGGCATATTACCACTATCATATAGGGTAGCCGCACACTGCTGGCGTACCTAAGTTTAATAAAAATACACCTTCCAACCCTCCCTGATAGTCTCTTACCTCCTTCCACATATTGATACTTCAAGAGCATTAATGTGAATAATGGTTTATTTTTTCTATCATTAGCATAAAGTGAAAATGAGTATCGGAGGACAGTAACAGGCAGACAGTGTGCAGTCAGCACCCCCCTGGCCTCTTGCATCTTGCAACAGGCGTCTGAGACTAGGACCCGCGCTACCATCTACCTCACGGAAATGACCATCATGAGGGAAGAGGACCTCGAAATCGCCATTAAGGTAAGATAAAACAAAACTAATTTGCATAGAGGTAATTTTGGGTTTAACACGGCACATTCTACTTAGTGATTTTTTTTACTGCAAAATTATAGAAACCACGATATTATCATAGTCTGAACTTTGTTTTTGCATTGTATATCCATTCAGTCTTTTCCGTGGTTCTTCATTTTCTGTTAAAGGAAGACTTTTGGACACGTAACCCAGGATAACCCAAGAACGCCAAGCAGTGTGACTTATTTCCATTGGTGTCCTATTTTTTGCTTTTCCCCAGGATGCTACCCACAGGTCAACTACCTACTTCCCTACGTATCTGCTGTCTGCTAGGTAATAAGGTCAAAAAAGTGTTAGAACGCGTACGTATCGTCCCGCCCGGGATTCGACCAGGGTCCATTAATTGAGTCACTCATTTGAGCTAGGTCACATGCTTTTCGGTAAGTCATTCTTACATATGCTGTAATTGACTAAATCTGGTAAAGTTAATCTAACCTAAAATAACGTTTGTAGAGAAATAGATTGAAATCAATATACGTAGTGGAAAAACACTGTTCTGCCTCGGGATTCGTTTAATAATGTTAAAAATACTTGTTTTTGTATGAGCCTTAAGAGAGGTTCTTTGATACCTGTGAGGACCTGTTAATAAAAGGTGTTGAACTTGTCTTCCCCTTCATTGGATTGAGTCTTAATGCCTCTCATTCCCTCGGGAGCTGTATGACCCCTACGGATTTAGCGCTTTATCCCCCTTCCTTGAATGTAATAATATTCACTGCATGATATTAGTTGTAATTATTTTAGTAATAATTTTATTTCATTGCATTTTGATCATGCAAGGAAAGTGCTGGTCATTGCCAACTACAGCTCAGTATACGCTCGTATTAGCATAAAAAGATGGAGTCTCAAGCCTCGACTGTGGAATGTTCCCGGGAGGTAGACAAACCGCAATAGACATCACAAACCGGTAGCTGCTGCACCAGCTGACTAGCACTCCTGTCGCTTATACCACCTGGCCGCTCCTTGTGTGTCCTAATCAGAATCCCTCCCAGTATGCCCTTACTAGAAATTAGCAGTAACGTCACACGGAGCGCCAACAATAACATGGACGGGAGTGTCGACAATCTTCAGGAGTGAAGGGAGGCCCTCTCGAGAACTTTCTCATGTTGATTCATTCATTATGTTCAATTATTACGGTAGTGAGATCCCTGAATTTTATGAATGATGGTACGGACAAGCATGTAAAGTTTCCATTGCTTTGGGTGAAAATGCAGTTTCTGCTGTTATGGGTGAAAATGCCGTTTCTGTTATGGGTGAAAATGCTGATCAACCCATTATGAGTCTAGATGACTTCCATATTAAGGAAAGTGGACTTGAAAAGTTGACTTAAAAATTATAATTTTATTTCAAATTAAGCAAAAAATATAAAATAATTTTAAGGCTCATAGTAAACACATGCTTTTATATATTACCTGGAGTTTACCTGGAGAGAATTCCAGGGGTCAACGCCCCTGCGGCCCGGTCTGTGACCAGGCCTCATGTTGGACCAGAGCCTGATCAACCAGGCTGTTACTGCTGGCCGCACGCAGTCCAACGTACGAACCACAGCAAGGCTGGTCAGGTACCGACTTTAGGTGCCTGTCCAGTGCCTGCTTGAAGACAGCCAGGGGTTTGTTGGTAATCCCTTGATGTATGCTGGGAGGCAGTTGAACAATCTTGGGCCCCTGACACACATTGTGTTGTCCCTCAACGTGCTAGTGGCACCCCTGCTCTTCATTGGGGGGATGTTACATCGCCTGCCGAGTCTTTTGCTTTCGTAGGGAGTGATGTTCGTGTGCAAGTTTGGTACTAATCCCTCTAGAATTTTCCATGTGTATATAATAATGTATCTCTCCCGCCTGCGTTCTAGAGAGTACAGGTTTAGGAACTTCAAGCGTTCCCAGTAATTGAGGTGGTTTATCGCAGTTATGCGTGCTGTGAAGGTTCTCTGCACATTTTCAAGGTCAGCAATTTCACCCGCCTTGAAAGGTGCAGTTAGTGTGCAGCAATATTCCAGCCTAGATAGAACAAGCGATCTGTAAAGTGTCAACATGGGCTTGGCATCCCTGGTTTTGAAGGTTCTCATTATCCATCCTGTCATTTTTCTAGCAGATGCAATTGCTACGGTGTTATGGTCCTTGATCACATGATCACTCCCAGGTCTTTGACATTAGTTTTTCGCTCTATTGTGTGGTTGGAATTAGTTTTGTACTCCGATAAGATTTTTAATTTCTTCACGTTTTCCGTATCTGAGTAATAGAAATTTCTCATCATTGAACTTCATATTGTTTTCTGCTGCCCATTTAAAGATTTGGTTTATGTCTGCTTGGAGTCTTGCAGTGTCTTCAACAGTGGACACTGTCATACAGATTCGGGTGTCATCTGCAAAGGAAGACACAGCACTGTGGCTTATATCCCTGTCTATGTCCGATATGAGGATGAGGAATAGGATGGGAGCGAGTACTGTGCCTTGTGGAACAGAGCTTTTCACAGTAGCTGCCTCAGACTTTACTCTGTTGACTACTACTCTTTGTGTTCTACTTGTTAGGAAATTATAGATCCATCTACCAACTTTTCCTGTTATTCTTTATCACGCATTTTGTGTGCTATTACACCATGGTCACACTTGTCGAAGGCTTTTGCAAAGTCTGTGTATATAACATCTGCATTCTGTTTGTCTTCTAGTGCATCCAGGATCTTGTCGTAGTGGTCCAGTAGTTGGGACAGACAGTAGCGGCCTGCTCTAAACCCATGCTGCCTTGGGTTGTGCAATTGATGGGTATCAAGATGAGTGGCGAGCTTGCTTCTTAGAACCCTTTCAAAGATTTTTATATGGGACGTTAGCGCTACTGGTCTGTAGTTCTTTGCTATTGCTTTACTTCCCCCTTTGTGGAGTGGGGCTATGTCTGTTGTTTTTAGTAACTGCGGGACGACCTCAGTGTCCATGCTCCCTCTCCATAGGATGTTAAAAGCACGTGATAGGGGCTTCTTGCAGTTCTTGATGAACACGGAGTTCCACGAGTCTGGGCCTGGAGCGGAGTGCATGGGCATGTCATTTATTGCCTTTTCGAAGTCATTTGGCATCGGGGTGATGTCAGATAGGCATGCGTCTGTCAAGTTCTGTGGCACTCTCATAAAAAATTCATTTAGGTCTTCGATTTTCAGTCTGGTTAGCAGCTCGCTAAAAACTGAGTCATACTGGGACTTAAGTAACTCACTCATTTCCTTGCTGTCATCTGTGTAGGACCCATCCCGTTTAAGTAGGGGCCCAATACTGGTTGGTGTTCTCGACTTTGACTTTGCATAAGAAAAGAAATACTTTGGGTTTCTTTCAGTTTCGTTTATGGCTTTTAGTTCTTCCCGCTTTCTTGATTCCTGTAAGATTCCTTTAGTTTTAATTCGATGTTTGCTATTTCTCTGACTAGTGTCTCCTTCGTATTTCAGATATATTGGCCTCTTGTAGCTGCTCCGTTATTCTTTGCCTTCGCCTGTATAGGAGCGCCTCTCTCTTCTAGTTTGCATCTTTTCCTCCTTTTTCTTAAGGGAATTTGCCTTGAGCAAACCTCAAGTGCCACAGAGTTAATTTGTTCTAGACATAGGTTAGGATCCGTGATGCTTAGGCTATCTTCCCATTGTATATCATTTAGGACTTGGTTTACTTGGTCCCATCTTATGTTTTTGTTATTGAAGTTGAATTTGGAGAAGGCTTCCTTGCGGCTGATCACATTTTGTTGATCTTGGCCTCCCCGCATGCATGTCTGGACCTCTATTATGTTGTGATCTGAGTATATTGTTTTTGATATGATGACATTTCGTATCAGATCATCATTGTTGGTGAAGATGAGGTCCAGCGTATTCTCTAATCTTGTAGGCTCTACTATTTGCTGGTTTAAGGTGAATTTGGTGCAGAGATTTAAAAGTTCATGTGTGTGCGAGTTTTCATCTGAGCTGCCTCCTGGTGTTATCTCTGCTACCACATTGTTTGCAATGCTCCTCCATTTTAGGTGCCTTAGGTTGAAATCCCACAGGAGGCTTATTTCTGGGCTCTCAACACTTAACTGCTACAACCAACACACACACACACACACACACACACAAAATGGTAGGGACTTGAAGGACCCAGGGACCAGAGGAGAATGGTTCTGGTAAGGAAGAATGGATGGAACAAGAGTGGGAGAGAGAGCTTTCTGAAAAAATGCAGAAAGAGCTTTCTGTGAAATTGGAAGAGGTTGGAGGAGGAGAAGAAGACTTGGGATTCACTAGTCGAAGCTGCAGTAGCCAGGATAAGAGTCCTAAAATATGAGGTAAACAGGCTGAAGCGGGATACAGGGGTACTGACCAGAGAAGGCACAGCATCTGAAGCTGGTACACCCCTACTGAACGAGGGGCCCAGCACGGAGGAAGGAGATATAACTTAAGCTAAGGCTGTATCAACCTTCCAAGCATGGCCAAGGGTTGAAGGGGAAGAGCAGCTGGGTGCAGGTGGAGAGGAGGTTAGGTCAAATGCAGAAGCACGACCATGCCACCAAGAGCTACAGGAAAAATTCAGGGAGAATACGGCCATGTACAGACAGGAACCAGTCACAGAGGGAAAGGCAATGGGAGGAGGAGAGGGTGATGTCAGTGTTCATTCATGGGCTCCAGGAGAGCGAGGGAAGGACACACACTGAAAGACGGCAGGCAGGAGGAAAGGAGATTGAGAACATCAAAGAAATAGGTGAAGAGGACATGTCCGAGATTGTAAATTTTCAGAGAATAGGGGGGTATGTGAAGGGAAGAAAACGACCAGTCAAGCTGATTTTCAGGAGAGAAACAGTGCGAAACAGGATCCTCCAAGAGAAACCACGGTTGAAGGAATCAGCAGAATACAAGAGGGTGTTCCTAGACTGAGACAGAACAAAAACAGAACGACAACAGCTGAGGGAGAGGACACAAAAGCGAAAGAAGCTAGGAGTGGTGACAAGGACAGAATCAGCAGAGGACAACCAGATCACGGCAGGGCAACAAGAGCAAGCACACTCAGAACCATCCCCAGAACCCCACAACCGATCACGCTATCCCAACACAGTCCACAATCCCCCACCCAACACTGCACTATAGAACCCTGCAGTACACTGCCAAGTCCCCCACCCCCACAGACCCCCAAAACAGTGTTGGAGAGGAAACTGAAGGTATGGTACACCAACACTGATGGAATAACAAATAAGTGGAAGGAGTGGCGTGAAACAGTCAAAGGCATCACCGGACATCATAGGGGGTGGTGAAGTGACACTGCTGATCAAAACCGATGGAATTTTGATGAGCTGGAGAGAGGAGACAGAGGAGAAGCAAGAGATTACATAGTAGGAACGCTTCAGTCTGGAGGTCCCAGGGTGGTAATTGCAGTGATGTATAACCCACCACAGAATAGCAGGAGGCCAAGGCAAGAGCATAATGAGAGTTATAGAGCGATGGTTGACACACTGGCTGAAGTGGCCAGAAGGGCTCATGCGAGCAGGGCGAAGCTACTGATCATGTGTTACTTCAATCACAAGGAAATCGATTGGGAGAACTTGGAGCCACATGGGGGCCAAGAAACGTGGAGGGCTAAGATGATGGAGGTGGTACTGGAAAACTTCATGTACCAACACGTAAGGGACACTGCCAGAGAGAGAGGAGAGGATGAACCAACGAGATTGGACCTAATATTCACCTTGAGTAGTGCACATATTGAGGACATCACATATGAGAGGCCCCTTGGGGCCAGTGATCATGTGGTTTTAAGCTTCGAATACACAGTAGAGTTACAATTGGAGGGGGAAGCAGAAAGGGCTGGACGAATGAAGCCAAACTACAAGAAAGGACTCTACGTGGGCATGAAGAACTTCCTGAACGGGGTTCAGTGGGACAGAGAACTGGCAGAGAAGTCAGTAAACAAGATGATGGAATATGTAACAACAATATGCCAGGAAGCTGAGGAGAGGTTTGTACCCAAGGGTAACAGGAATAATGAAAAAGCCAGGATGAGCCCGTGGTTCATCCAAAGGTGCAGGGAAGCCAAAACCAAGTGTGCTAGGGAATGGAAGAAGTATAGAAGGCAAAGGACCCAGGAGAGTAAGGAGAGCAGCCATAGAGCCAGAAATGAATATGCACAGGTAAGAAGGGAGGCCCAACAACAATATGAAAATGACATAGCAGCGAAAGCCAAATCTAACCCAAAGCTGTTGTACAGCCACATCAGGAGGAAAACAACAGTCAAGGACCAGGTAATCAGGCTAAGGAAGGAAGGAGGAGAGATCACATGAAACGACCGCGAAGTATGTGAGGAACTCAACATGAGATTCAAAGAAGTGTTCACAGAGGAGACAGAAGAGACTCCAGAAAGACGGAGAGGTGGGATACACCATCAAGTGTTGGACACAATACATGCAACCGAGGAAGAAGTGAAGAGGCTGCTGAGTGAACTAGATACCTCAAAGGCGATGGGGCCGGACAACATCTCTATATGGGTCCTGAGAGAGGGAGCAGAGGCGCTATGTGTACCCTTAACAACAATATTCAACACATCTATCGAAACAGGGAGATTACCTGAGGTATGGAAGACAGCAAATGTAGTCCCAATTTTTAAAAAAAGAAGACAGACATGAAGCACTAAACTACAGACCAGTGTCAATGACATGTAGAGTATGCAAAGTCATGGAGAAGATTATCAGGAGAAGAGTTGTGGAACACATGGAAAGGAATGAGCTTAACGACGGCCAAACCGGTTTCAGAGGCGGGAAATCCTGTGTCACAAACCTACTTGAGTTCTATGACAGGGTGACAGCAGTAAGACAAGAGAGAGAGGGGTGGGTAGATAGCATTTCTTGGACTGTAAGAAGGCATTTGACACAGTTCCACACAAGAGATTAGTGCAAAAGCTGGAGGACCAGGCTGGGATAACAGGGAAGGCACTCCAATGGATCAGGGAATACCTGTCAGGAAGACAGCAGCGAGTCATGGTACGTGGCGAGGTGTCAGAGTGGGCGCCGGTGACGAGTGGGGTTCCACAGGGGTCAGTCCTAGGACCGGCTCTTTCTGGTATTTTTGAACGACATGACGGAAGGAATAGACTCCGAAGTGTCCCTGTTTGCAGATGATGAGACGAATTCAATCGGACGAGGACCAGGCAGAACTATAAAGGGATTTGGACAGGCTGCAAGCCTGGTCCAGCAATTGGCTCCTGGAGTTCAACCCCACCAAGTGCAAAGTCATGAAGATTGGGGAAGGGCAAAGGAGACCGCAGACGGGGCCAGAGACTACAACCCCCTCAATCAAGGAAAATTATCATGGGGTGAGTATAACACCAGGCACATCTCCTGGGGCGCACATCAACCAAATAACTGCTGCAGAATATGGGCGCCTAGCAAACCTAAGAACAGCATTCCGAGATCTTAATAAGGAATCATTCAGGACCCTGTACACTGTGTACGTTAGGCCCATACTGGAGTATGCAGCACCAGTTTGGAACCCACACCTAGCCAAGCACATAAGGAAACTAGAGAAAGTACAAAGGTTTGTAACAAGACTAGTCCCGGAGCTAAGGGGTCTAAGGGTCCTACGAAGAGAGGTTAAGGGAAATCGACCTGACGACACTGGATGACAGGAGAGATAGCGGGGACATGATAACGACATATAAAATACTGAGAGGAATTGACAAGGTGGACAGAGACAGAATGTTCCAGAGATGGGACACAGCAACAAGGGGACACAGTTGGAAGTTGAAGACTCAGATGAATCACAGGGATGTTAGGAAGTATTTCTTCAGTCACAGAGTGGTCGGGAAGTGGAATAGTCTGGGAAGCGATGTAGTGGAGGCAGGATCCATACATAGCTTTAAGAAGAGGTATGATGAAGCTCATGGAGCAGGAAGAGTGACCTAGTAGCGACCAGTGAAGAGGCGGGGCCAGGAGCTATGAATCGACCCCTGCAACCACAACTAGGTGAGTACACACACACTCGTTTACTTGCTCTCTAGTTTACAAGGTTAGGTTAAGTTTCCTAACTTTATTGACAAGCTAAGAACTGTTACCTACATCAGCTCATTTGAAAGCCTTGTTATTGTTATGAAACATACAAGTAGGGAACAGGATGAAGTTAGAGCCATCTGTGGCCAGCATCTTCATTTGATCAACTGACTTTGTTTCGTCGATGTCATTTTGATGTATGAACATGTTCCAGACTTGAGTCACCCTGGGAATAAATGATCTCAGTTGAAATGATGTTCTCCCATACCCCCTTTTCTTTCTCTCTCTCTCTCTCTCTCTCTCTCTCTCTCTCTCTCTCTCTCTCTCTCTCTCTCTCTCTCTCTCTCTCTCATCATAATAAAGTAGAGTTCAGTGAATAACAAAAAAGGCACAATACCGTGACTGGAACAATACACACACAACCCGCACATATAAAAGAGAGGAGCTTACGACGACGTTTCGGCCCGACTTGGACCATTTACAAAGTCACACTAACACACAGAGACAGAGGAAGGGTATTTATAGGCAGGCAGACAGGGGAGGGTACAAGAGAGTGGGAAATGTAGGAGTAGTGGTAGTAGTGGTAGTAGTAAAGGTAGTAGTAAAGGTAGTAGAGTAGACAGTCATATGGGAAGGAGCACTGCTATGAGGCTAGCGGCCCGCAAGGGGAACGAGAGGGAAGAAAAGCGAAAAATGAAGGAAAATACAAGGCAAAAGAAAGAACAGAAAGAAAGGAAAACCCAAGGAGAAAAAAAGGAGAAGGGGAAGATAAGACAGGGAAGGAATCAGGTTAAGTCACGGGTGTTCTGAAGTTTAGAGCATTTAACAATGTAATGAGAGAGAAAGCATCAACAGAGACAAAGCCAGGGCTAAGATTCATACAGGAAAGTTGTGTATAAGGGAGGATTCAACCAGGCGGCGACTATGAAAGTTAGACGTAGGGTGACAGTTTTAGCAGAAGACCAATCAATGGGATGACTGTGATCTCTGACATGACAGAAAAGAGCATTATTAGTGTCGGCAAGCCTAACACTTTTTTTGTGCTCCTGAGTCTGTCAGAAAGAGATCAGCCAGTTTCTCCGAAGTACTGAAGAGGACAGGAGGAGCAAGAAATAGAGTAGACACCAGGAGAATCTGTGGAGGTAGGGGAGGTATGAACTAGATTAGTGCGAAGAGTGTTAGTTTGGCGAAAGGTAAGTTTGATGTCTAAGGAACGGAGAGAGTTGCTGAGATTAGAGAGACCAGAGATGTAGGGAAGGCAGAGGACTGGAGAGTTCTCAGGAGTAGAGGGTTTAGGAGAGAAGAAAGTCCGTTTAGCACGAGAGAAAGCAGAGTCTATGAAATGGGAAGGGTAGCCCAGGCGGGAAAAAGAATTATGAAGAGTGGAAATTTCTGCTTCAAGAAACTGAGGATCACAGATGTGTGTTAGTGTGACTTTGTAAATGGTCCAAGTCGGGCCGAAACGTCGTCGTAAGCTCCTCTCTTTTATATGTGCGGGTTGTGTGTGTAGAGTTCAGTGGTTTACTTACATGTATGAGCCAGCTGATGGTCCTTCCACACCTTCCCTCTGACACACCTGTTCTCCCTACACCCATCGTGCCATCTGGATCCATGCCCGAACACCTGCCCAAACACTCGACAGTCTGCAAGTCAGATAATACAGGTGAAACATTAATAATCACGTAAATCAAGGTATTCAACAGGTACAAAGATAATAGTTAGTTGAACTATGCATTGCTGGATAAAAAGATGATGG
The DNA here is from genome assembly GCA_009830355.1 of Cherax destructor. Lineage (NCBI taxonomy): Eukaryota > Metazoa > Arthropoda > Malacostraca > Decapoda > Parastacidae > Cherax > Cherax destructor. The sequence continues at coordinate 46,433 of WNWK01011629.1, forward strand.
GTAGACTTCCTGAGTGCATGTTTATAGAGGGACAACTTATATATATATATATATATATATATATATATATATATATATATATGTCGTGCCGATTAGGTAAAACTGGTCAATTAGCAAGAACTCATCTAAAATTAAGTCCTTTCTAAAATTTTCTCTTATACGTTTAAAGATATATTTTTTCATTTATGTTAATGTAAGAATTTATAATTTTGTACCAAGAGAAACTTTGAAAACCTACCTAACCTTATTACAACAAGCGCAATTTAATTTAGCCTAACCCAACTACATATATTTTAGATACGTTAACATTAATTTAATAATAAACAAATACAATGAAATATATTTTTTCATTATGTTCAGAATGATTTTGGCGAAATTATTGCATACACAAATTTTCACTTGTCTTATATGGCAAGGTGGGCGTTGCTATTTAAGCCAAAATCGCAAGTTTTACCTAATTGGCACGACATTATATATATATATATATATATATATATATATATATATATATATATATATATATATATATATATATTATATATATATATATTATATATATATATATATTATATATATATATATATTATATATATATTATATATACATATATATACATATATATTATATATACATATAGTATCACCTTTTAGTAGTATCTACAGTGAGAATAAAAGATAGATGGGGTTCAAGGAGAATGGTCTCAGCGAGTAAGAGAGACGTATTGGTGAATAAAATAAAGAAGATAGGGTAAGACATAAGCAACTATTGGTAGAAAGGATGGTTAGCGAGTATAGGAAATGAGGAGGTTGAAGAGGTATGAGGTAGATTTAAGAATGAAGTGTTAGTGTGTGCAGAAGCTTGTGGGTATAGAAGGGTGGGTGCAGGAGAGAAGAGGAGCGAATGGTGGAATGATGAGGTAGAGAGAGAGGTAAGAGAGAAAAAGTTAGCATGTGAGAGGTTTTAACAAAGCCAAAGTGATATAAAGGAGTGTGAAGAGTAAAAGAGACGTAAAGAATGTGTTACAGGAATATAAAAGGAGAGAAAACGAGGGAGTGGGTGATGTACTCTCACCAAATTTTGCTGAGAATATGAAAAAAAAATTCAGAGTTATTAGATGGAGAGGTGGAGGTATTGGGAAGATGGAGGGAATATTTTGATGTACTGTAAAATGATGAAAATTGGGAAATATACACTGGCCTGGGAGGTATAGCATCTTTTAGGAGCGTTGCGGAGGTGAGTGAAGCAGTGTGTAAAATTAAAGGGAAGTAAAGCAGCTGGGATTGATGGAATCAAGACAGAAATGTTAAAAGCAGGTGGGGATATTGTTTTGGAGTGGTTGGTGCTTTTATTTAATAAATATATGAAAGAGGGGAAAGTATCAAGGGATTGGCAGGGAGCATGCATAGTTCTTTTGTATAAAAGCAAAGGGGACAAAAGAGAAAGTAAGAATTATAGGGAATAAACCAGTTGAGTATACTTGGTAAGGTGTGTGAAAGAATTAAGGATCGCAGATGAACAAGGAGGCTTTAGGAAGGTTAGGGGATGGGAAGACCAAGTGTTTACAGAGAAGCATATAAACGAACAGTATTTAAATAAGGATAAAGAAGTTTTCGTTGTATTTATGGATTCTGAAAAAGCATATGATAGAGTGGATAGGGGAGCAATGTGGCAGATGTTGCAAGTGAACGGAATAGGTGGCAGGTTACTGAAAGTTAAGAGTTTTAATGAGGAGAGAGAAGCTCAAGTTAGGTTATGTAGGAAAATGGGAAGTTATTTTCCAGTAAAAGTGTGATGTCACTATGGTTGGTCAATATATATGTAGATGTTTTGTAAGAGAAGTGAATGTTCGCATGTTGGAGAGAGTTGTGGGATTGGAAGATAAAGAATCTAACCCAAAGTGGGAGTTGTCACAGTTGCTTTTTGCTGATGACACTGTGCATTTGGGAATTTCTGAAGAGAAGCTGCAAAGGTTGATGGACGAATTTAGAAGGGTGTAAAAGAAGGAAATTGAAAGTAAACATTGGAAAGAGCAAGGTAATGAGGGTAAAAAAAAAATTAGGTAATACAAGATTGGATATCAGACTGGAGGGAGGGAGTATGGAGCAAGTAATTTGTTCAGATATTTGGGAGTGGAATTGTCAGCAGATGGGTTTATGAAAGACAAGGCTAAACAAAGAAGTGACGAGGGAGGAAAAGGTGAGTGGAACATGAGACGTCTGTGGAGACAAGGAACATTATCCATGGAAGCAAAAAGGGGAATGAATAAGAGCATAGTGGTACCAATGCTCTTATGTGGGTGTGAAGCATGGGTGGTAAATGTTGCAACGAGGAGAAGGCTGGAGGCAGTGGAGATGTCGTGTCTGAGGGCAATGTGTGGTGTGAATATAATGCAGAGAATTTGTGGATTGGAGATTAGAAAGAATGAAGAAGGGCTGTTCAGGTCAGGTGACTCACGAAATCGTAATGACATGATTGCAAACTATACCACGGGTGGGGATAGAACGGGTGGGGATAGAACGGGTGGGGATAGAACGGGTGGGGATAGAACGGGTGGGGATAGAACGGGTGGGGATAGAACCCACTCATCAACAACTCTGAAAACCAGTACTTATCCGCGTCCTTTCTAAATCTATATTCATCTAATTTAAATCAGTTATTCTGGCTCTTACTTGAGTCGATATCTTCATGTCTTTATTTATATCACCTTTGTTTATGCCCATCATCCCCTTATATACTTCAGTAATATCTCCCGTCATTCTACGTCTCTCAGGAGACTGAAGGTTCAGAGTTCTTAATATGTCTTCAAATGAGAGATTCCTTATATAGGATTAATTTTGTCATCCTTCTTTGAATGTTCTCCAATACATTTATATCCATTCTGTAATATGGCGACCAAAACTGAGCTGTAAAATAACTTTTTGAGTCCTGTTATTTATACTTCATGAGATAAATCCAAGCGCACTTAGGCACTGTTGTCTTGCCTTCATACTTCTACTTAAAATGACTGTCTCCAGCACTCAGGCAGATTGATCCCATTACCATTCATGATGTTGTTAAACTAATGTCATAGTCTGAAAAGTTGCAGATGCACATCAATGGGGAGGAACAAGTGTTAAGTTGTAATTTTTGGAATGAAAACGACCCTCCCCCCCATACTTCATTACATCAATAGTATTTAATACCAGGAAGCTGAGGTCCAGATGTTTGGATGACGTCCCAAGTTAAATGCCCAAAATATAAATATGGATATAAATCACTTACTATTTGAATTATTTCGTTTATTTCCTCCTTTAAAGTTTACTGATAAGCTTCAAAAAAATATTAATTGTCATTTTCAAATGTGTGAATTATTTAAAGGAACCAAGAATTTCAATGCATATTATATAGAAAAACCACTGGTTTACAGTGGTTTAAAAATATATTCTCACCCTCGTTGACTATTACTCCTATAGCTTTATATTTTTTCTTTATTTTCTCAATAAATGAACAAATTACCTCAGCAGCTACACATCATAACAAAACATGAACCAGAGCGAGACATTACCAAGTGTTATTGAGGTGTCTGGCAGTGTTGCTGGTGGCCTCCAGGTAGTGTTGCTGCATGTGAGGAGACGCAAGGGTGCCACGCCTGACCCTCCCTCAGTCTGGCACTCAGTGCCCTCCACCACACATGGTGTCGACCTCTGACCTGCCTCACACACACACACATACATACAAAGGGATAAAAAGAATGCAAAAATCAGTATGATCACAAAACATAAGATATCCACTAGTGTCTAAGAGGCCCAAAAGAATTTTCCCAACACACTCAAGTGTCCCAGAAGCTATAACTCAACTCAATACACTAAGAGAACCAGTAGCTGGAACTCAACAGGTTAATCTCCAATACAATTCAGATCAATCGGATAAAGAATTATGTCAGTATTTTTAAGAGAAGTAAGAACATAAGACTCAGCCATTCTCTGGTATTTGAGTTGGACAGCCAATAGAATCATTACTATGGAAGAACAAGAATAAATTTCTGAACACAACACTTATAGAAAGCCACTTACAGTAACAATAGAAACCGGAATTTAATACCCTAAAGAAACCTATGAGCTGCAATAAAACTCAGTTAAACAATGGGGATATTTAAGGCCAATATGAAGATGAATTTTGAGAGTATCTTCAAGAAATTTTAAGAAACTTAATAACAGTAGATAAGGAGCCTTCATGAGGCCCAGGAGCTGAAACTCATCCAGTAAGGATGAAGGAACATAAGTGCATATTCTTGAAACATCTTTACTGGAAACGTTTCGGTCCTAGGACCAAATCATTTGGAGTGGCCGTGGGCCTAGGACCGAAATGTTTCCATTAAAGATATTCTGTTTAGGCGCTTGTGTCCTTGTCTTTGTTAAGAGCAACGATGGAACCTCACAGTTGCACACAGTACTTATACAGGTTCTTGAATTTTGTTTTACATTTATATTTGTACATAATTTCAATTCGATGACCCGGACTGTTATTATGAGTGGATTCAATCTGATGCTTCAGTCAATTTAATAATGAAAATTTTGGGATTATGTTTTTTTGCGATTTTTGGAGACTGTGGCGGTAATGGTTTCTGTTGATTCCTTGAGAAAGATTCTTCTGGACAACTTTAAACTTCCTAAATGTGTCCCGTAGCTCTATTGGTAGCGTACTCAGCTTACACAGTGACGATCGGGGGTTCGATCCCCGGTACGGGTGTAAACATTAGGACGTGTTTCCTTACGACACCAACAGTTCCTGTTCACCTAGCAGTAAAATAGGTACTTGGGTGTTAGTTGACTGGTGTGGGTCGCATCCTGGGGACAAAATTGACCTAATTTGCCCGAAATGCTCTACATAACAAACGGCTTTCTATATAGCAGTGTTTCAATTATGGACTGTATACCTCGTACATGTCCTAGTAGAAATCAAGACTATTATTATTGGCGTAAATTTTCCAAATTAGTGAAGGTACAAAAATTTAGGTCTGATTTCTCCCCCCAAAAAAAGGAACTCTAGAATGCCTCTTTCTGATGAATTTAGGAAAATTCAGCATGTGTAAGTACGATAAAACACCTAAACTACTGTGAACGGTTGATGTTCATTGATTTGTATTCTCTGGAACGCAGGCGATAAAGATACATGATAATATACACTTGGAAAATCCTAGAGGGACTAGTCCCAAATTTTCACATGAAAATTACTCCCTATGAAAGCAAAAGACTTGGTAGGAGATGCAACATCTCTCCAATGAGAGAACACGATAAGTGTCAGGTGCCCAAGACTGTTCAACCTCCTCCCAGCATACATACTTCTTGTAGGTTCGCCGGTACGTCCGGCCCGGGTCTTCTCCAAATGGTGACCCGGCCTGAGCAGCATCGTGCATGATGACCTGAGCGTCGGTAAGCTGGGATGGAAGAAGGGTGGGTAAGGATAGAAATATGGGAAAAGGTTGGGTAAGGGTAGGAGGAGGGAATATACAGGTGAGTGGCACGTCCACTCTGGGCGACGTGTGCAGAGGAACTGCAGCGTTGTTGATCGGTGTGTGTGACGCTGGAGCGAGTTGGAACAGCTGATGAGGCGGGTGGACTGCAGGAGGCTGCCAGGCGTCGATAGCAGAGTCCCAGAAGGCAGGCAAGGTCGAGAAGGCAGTCACATTACAGTGATGTGTTGGAGAAATCACTGAAGCGTTCCATTCACCAGCAAGGTGAACTGTCGTAGTGAGATGTGTTTTACTTTAATTAGACGTTGGAAGTTAGGATGTTGAAGGTCTCTTATAATGTTGTCGAGGGTCTGGAGTGGTGTGGTATTACATCTGAATTTAACAGTTCCATCTTGGAGATGTTGAGTAAGGTCAGCAGGCATCATTGTTGAGGGAAATTGTCGAGTAGTAAAGAATCTTACACCAAACATGGTGCATGGTGGAAGTGTTGGAGTGGCAGGGCTGGAAGACGAAGTCTCTGATTGGTTCGTGGGAGTAGGAGATGAAGGCTTCTCATTGGTGGGAGGTGGTTGTGGCGAGGCTGGCAAGGAGGCAGCTGATTGGTTCTCGGTAGGGGTGTGAGGTGGTGGTGAGCTCTCATTGGTTGTTGTAGGCGTGACGTCAGTAGTAGCTGGTGGTGGTGGTGCGGCTTCAGCTGAGTCATCAGCAGGTAAAATAATGTCGTCAATATGCTGGGAATTGTTGAGTATCACAGAAAATGGTGGAGAATCTGGAAATTTGAACTCTGGCATGTTGTTTAATTTGAAGAGTTCGTTGATGGAGGTGTTGAACGTCCCAGGAACAGCAGCATTATGCATATGAGCATAGACCATACAGTAGTAGATGGTGGTAGGGTCACTGGCAGGTGCGATGCTGGTAGTTGTAGGTTGCGTGGAGGCTTGGAGAATTTTAGTTGTGGTAGCTTGTAATTTTGTAATTGCAGCATAGGTGGGAGATTTGGAAGATGACTTTTTCTGTGCTGCTTCTTGGGTCTTCTTCAGAATGTCTTTGCGAGTGGGACACTTAGCAGCAAGTGTGTGATGATCGTTGCTTTTACAGTTGAGGCAAGATGGTGTTGGTGGAGCAGCGGCGGTGCATGATCTAAAATCATGTCCTTCACTACTACATGTTGTACAAAACTTCTTTTCCTTCACAGGACAGTCGCTGGTGTTGTGTGAATACGAGTAACAAGTCCAACAGTGAGAAATGTAGTGGAATCTCTCAGCTTCGATGCAGTTGGGGCTGACGAAGTAATAATACACAGCCAGTCCGTCAGCTAATGCAGTGGCAGCCATGTTGACGTCGGTAAACGTGACCTTGAGCATGGAGGAAGCTGTAGGTATTTTCATGATGCTCTCCACTGTAGCCCATGAGTTTTGATCTTCAATGGATGTCTTGAGTTCGTCGATAGGTTGAACTGTAAGAAGTTTATCAAGTTTTTTAAGGAAAACTGTTCTTCTTGCCCTGAGAGCTGGAGATGACATGACAGTAAATCCTCGTTCAGAGAGAGTGGTGGTGGCTGTTGTAGTGAGTAGCTTCTCTGCATCTTCATCATCGTTGCAGACAACAATAAATGCTTCTTTCAGGGTCAATATGGTGTTGAACTTCACCTGTAGCACGCTCTTAACAGCAACTGCTAGAGCAAGTTTGGATGAATCATTCACAGTGCCACTGTTGGGTTTGATCTTGACACGATTTGCGTAGCTCATCGTGATGAAGGTAGAAATTCCCCTCCCCAACGGGGATCGTAGGGAGACTGAAGGAAGTCAGAGCTGCTGTGACCGCACTGGGCAGAGTCAACTAGCAGAATCATAATCGTGTGTCGTGTGTCGAGCAGCATACATATGGTGACATTACCAATATATACCCCTGGCTGTCTTCAAGAAGGAGCTGGCAACACAGTGGTACAAGAATCAATGCCGTACGACGTTTCTACAAGGAATTACAGTCATTTATATCATGTATGGTGACATCGGCGCTAGCAAGATAACTGCTCACATCCCGTAATTTTTTTAGGATTTTTTTTTTCGTTTTTTTATTGCTATTCCTTGTATTATTCTTTCTAATGTTATAATTGACTATTTGGCATCATATGAGAGTGGGCCGAGTTTATACGTAGACTTCCAGCCAATCAGGAACCGGCTGGGAACATTCCCACTCTGGGGAGTCAGGAGGCGTTAGAAGAAAATTCTTCATTATTACGCTATCATCATCTCTACGGCTTATTTATCTATCAGAATTGAACTAATTTGACATAATAAACACTGGAAATGACATATAAACATGATATATACAATAGAATTAATAAAATAGTCCATAATATGGCGAGTGAATATTAGAAATATTCGATATAAAATTATTTACTCTCCTCCCTATAACACTTTCTTTAGTCTAGAGTAAGAGAAAACGGTGTTTTGGAGAGGATAACTGCACTAGATCACCAGTAACACTCAAATAGTTTTTTGCGAGACGGAACCGGCTGGGCTTTACAGACGAATATCTCGGAAGTAAATTATTGACTTATTTCATGAAGCTCGGCCTTTATTATTGATATAAATGAAATATTTTTATAAATTAAATAATAAATCAATGATTGCTCTAAATTGTGGAGTAGGAAGAATAATTTTATTTGAAATGGACCCATGACCACAACACAAGACACAGATCACTTTTTTATATACCCCGTGTTCATATCAACCTATGTAAAAATTCTATGCACATAAAGGGCCCCAGAATCTGGAATTCACTACCAGTAAATATTAAGATAATCTTGTCTGAAAATCAATTTAAGACTCAACTCAAAAACCACCTACTCACCCAAAACTAAATAATCATACTATAAACTACTCTGAAAAGTGCTCATTATTACTTTCCTATATGATAATCTCAATTTTTAATAATATGTTACTATTATGTTACCCCCTACTCAATCAAAACTAAATACTCATATTATAAGTTAATGTCAAAAATGCTCAATGTTATTTTCCTTAAGATAATCTCAATTCCATATTACCATTCGAGAATCTAAACACCTGTAACAATCTAATATCATTATATAATAATTTAAACAGTAAAATTTCATCATATTGTAATTTTGAAAACAATTTTTAGCTAGAATAAACTCAATAAATTTCTCTAATATTAAATACATAGTCTTTAAGTTACTAGATTAAGCTGCCCCTAATGCCATGGCATGTCAGTGGCTCTCCTTGCACTCAATTTACATTGTAACTACCAATACCTATGTAATCTGCAATATGCAATGAAATAAAATTTACTTTACTTTACAAAATATTTTGGAATTTGTGTGGGAGTAAAGGGCGAGGTATTTCACAACATGTAAAAAACTTAGTAACTTTATTTTTTTGTATAATAAAGATAAGATATTTACAGGGACTGAATTCACAGGAATATTGCATTATGATTGTTTTATGAGTACCAAGTCCCAAAACCACCTTTCGTAGTGTCAATAATCAAGAGCTTCGTGCCAAACGCAATTTTCAGTAAATATATTTTTTTCCGTTATTTTTAGGGCTATCTTATTGAAACTTACAGAGAGTAATATTCATGAACACGTCTTCACGCACACCAAAATTTAAAGAAATCGGACGGGGGAAAAAAAGTAACCCATACCACGGGTGGGGTTTGAACCCGCGGTCAGAGACTCTGAAAACCCCACCCGTGTTATGCCTTGTTTGCAGTCGTGTCATTACGATTTCATGAGTCATAATAAGAGGTAAAATTGGTTATGCCTCCCCTAAAGTCAGTACCTGACCAACCGAGCTGTACCTCGTGTAGCAAGCAGTAACAGCCTGGTTGATCAGACACTGATCCACCACGAAACCTGGTCACAGACCGAGCCTCGGAGGTGCGTTGACCCCCGAAACCCTCTCCAGGTATACTCCAGGTAAGCAGTTCTAAGAGCTTTTCAATCCAACGTTAAAAATGAGTAATAAATTTCAACTTAAATTTCAAATGTATAGAGAATGTTTATTGTTCTTCTTATTCTTTGAATCGTTAGTAGACAACCATGACATAGATTGTTATGATTAACATAATCTTTCAGTGGTATTACCAACAAGCAAATAATACTATTACAAATATTCAACCTGACTTCTGTCACAACTAAACATCATTTCATGTTGTTAGTAATTGTTTTGTTAGAATTATTGACTATCAAAACTATGATGTACATATACTATTATGTACACATACTGTTATGATGTACACATACTATCATGATGTACACATACTATCATGATGTACACATACTATCATGATGTACACATACTATCATGATGTACACATACTATCATGATGTACACATACTATCATGATGTGGTAAACACTGGTGGTCATATTATTGAAAATATCCTGTAATAGCAGACAAAGTGGCCTCCACAGGCACCAAAGGTTATTTTGGCACTTGCTCTATTATCCACAATTGGTTCATTATGACCATAGCTAATTTTCCACAGAGTTTATTGTTTTTACAAAAAGTTTCCCATTGTACTGTTTTGCTACCATTATCTCTGTAAAATGGAGCAAATTTCTAAGAAACCATAACACGACTGTAAACAACCCACCTCCCGTTCCCTGGTTTGTTTTCAATCGTGTCATTACGATTTCGTGCGTCATGATGACGGCTTTGAGGAGACTTGAGCTTGAGTTCGTCACGGCCACGTTGGCGGGAGATTCATATATAAAAACTTGCATCTATGGTCACAATGGTGGCCCATGCTAACCTCTCTATGGTGTATAGAAATATACCTAGCTAGATGAATCTTACCGTAGCCAGCTGGCCCAGTGGTTTACACATTGGCATGGAGTTATAGGACACACTTGCCATGGGTTTGAACCCACCTGTTCCATGGTGTGACAATGGTAATTGAACTCACCTTGCATGATGGTGGCTAGCACTACCATCCCACTCTCTCTGGCTATGTCAGCTGGCCTCTTTCCTGCAGGGCAGCCAAGAAATTCTGTTTTATTGAATGCAGGGAGGTATAAGGAAAGCAGAACTAGTAATAGGTAGACACAGGGAAGGAAAGATAAGGGTTAATTAGACACAGCAGGAGAAGGAGAGTTGATACAAGAAAAAAGACGGGGAAGACAGAAAATGGTACTTAGAAATAAAAAAGGTATGGAAAAAAGAGTGCAGTAGTCCTAGCAATCTACTTTACATGGAGGATCTCTGCTGAGGAATATCTGTAGGTGAGATAACTCTGTTTGCATCTAGATGAGAGCAACAGAGTCAGTGTTTCTTCCCATTGTATAACTCATGTCAGTTATAGAAACAATATCAAGCTTGAAAGTTGTTTGGAGTACCAATGTATTGAAAAACATGCTGGATATTGATTGTAAAACACAAGAATACTTCAGATTTCCACTATTACTAGTAATAATGTTACCACTGTTACTATGCTATTGTTGGGTTGTGGTCTACTGACAGACCTTGGTAGGTCAACCGTAGTTTGGTTGCTAGCGCACTCAGCTTGCACACTGGGGTTCCGTGGTTCGATCCCCGGTACGGGTAGAATCGTTAGGACGTGTTTCCCTAAGACACCTGCTACCCCTATTCACCTAGCAGTAAGTAGGTACCTGGGTGTTAGTCGACTGGTGTGGGTCGCATCCTGGGGGGACAAAATTGACCCAAATTGCCAGAAATGCTCTGCATAACAAGGTTTTCTATACAGTACGTCACTGATCTGTATGAGTTGTATCAAGTACTTGTAGAAATAAAGATTATTATTATTATTAAAGATTCCATTAGCGCCAGCAGGTCCCTCTTCTTCATGAAGCAGATCCCGATATTCAAGTGTTTACTGAACCAGTTTTTATATGTTTGTGTTTATCTGTAGTGCCACTGTGGAGGGAAGTCTAATCTAGTGTATTATAAAAACATAAGAATGAACACTGCAGCAGGCCTACTGGCCCATGCGAGGCAGGTCCAATTCTCCTACCTACCAATTCTCCAATGCCTTAACCTTAATTTTTTTCCCAACATTTGTGGCGCGGCTGTCGCCTCAGCTTAGTGTCGTTATTATTCATTATTTAACCACGTGTACTGTCAATTAGTGAAGTATATCTTAATGACAACAACATTCTTCATAGTTACCAATCAGGCTTTAGAAGATCTTACTCAACCGACACCTCCCTAATTAATCTGATGGATTACATGAGAACTGAAATGTCGATAGGGAACCTCATAGGAATGGTAACTTTAGACTTGCATAAGGCCTTCGATACTGTCAACAACAATGTATTATGAAAGAAACTTCAAGCTATCGGCATAGGTTCCACAGACTGGTTTAAGTCCTATCTTAGCAATAGGAAACAAATTGTCAAAATCAAGAAAACAGAATCAGAACCACTGCCGATAGCATGTGGAGTTCCCCAAGGTAGTATTCTGGGTCCTTTATTATTCCTGTGTTATGTAAATGACATGCCCATCAGTGTCAAGTGCAAACTCCGACTGTATGCGGATGACAGTGCTCTATTAGTGTCAGGTAAAGACCCACAAGATATAGCTAATGTATTAACACTGGAACTGGAGTCCTGCAGCAAATGGTTAGTAGACAACAAACTATCGTTACATCTTGGGAAAACAGAAGCCATACTCTTTGGCAAGAAATATAAACTGGGAAGGGTAAATAATTTTAATGTCCAATGTAATGGAGAATCCATCACCTCAGTTTCCTCAGTAAAATATCTGGGAATCTCCTTTGACCCATGCATGTCAGGAGAATTGATAGGGAACAGTGTAGTAAAGAAAGCGAATGCCAGACTGAAGTTCCTCTACAGACAAGCACAGTGTCTACCTACTGAGGCTCGCAGGACCCTATGTCTAGCCCTTATACAATGTCATATTGACTACGCTTGCTCTTCATGGTACTCTGCCTTGACAAAAAAACTGAAAGATAAACTGCAAATCACCCAGAACAAAATGGTAAGATTCATCCTGAACCTGGGACCAAGAGTCATCCTGGACCTGGGTCCAAGATTCATCCTGGACCTGGGCCCAAGAGAACATGTAGGCCAGGATGAATTACAACAATTAGATATGCTGAATATTGAAGACAGAGTAAAACAACTTAAGTTGAAACAAGTTTATAAAATTGCTCACAAACAGTGTCCAGAATATCTTGCTGCCAATTTTATCAAGGTTGGGAACCAAAGCAGTCATAGTACTAGGGATAGAGAACACAACTTTGTAGTACCCACAGTCAGTGGCCAGGCTTCAAACACCTTTTATTGTACAGCAATAAAGGAATGGAACAAACTGCCTGCACATGTCAAAGCCAGTCATAGCATGAGCCAGTTCAAGAAGAGTGCCAAAAGGTACCTAATGAATGTAGCGACAGAAAGGTACCTAATGAATGTAGTGACAGAAAGGGAGGAGAATGATTTTTATTTGTTTAGATAAAATACATGTACATGTAAGTAACTCTTTTTACCTTATTCCTTTTAATTTTAGTATAATAACTAGTCTACCTGGAGTCTACCTGGAGAGAATTCCAGGGGTCAACGCCCCCGCGGCCCGGTCTGTGACCAGGCCTCTTGTTGGACCAGAGCCTGATTAACCAGGCTGTTACTGCTGGCCGCACGCAGTCCAACGTACGAACCACAGCCCGGCTGATCAGGTACCGACTTGAGGTGCCTGTCCAGTGCCTGCTTGAAGACAGCCAGGGGCTTGTTGGTAATCCCCCTGATGTATGCTGGGAGGCAGTTGAACAATCTTGGGCCCCTGACACTTATTGTGTTGTCCCTCAACGTGCTAGTGGCACCCCTGCTCTTCATTGGGGGGATGTTACATCGCCTGCCGAGTCTTTTGCTTTCGTACGGAGTGATTTTCGTGTGCAAGTTTGGTACTAATCCCTCGAGAATTTTCCACGTGTATATAATAATGTATCTCTCCCGCCTGCGTTCTAGAGAGTACAGGTTTAGGAACTTCAAGCGTTCCCAGTAGTTGAGGTGGTTTATCGCACTTATGCGTGCCGTGAAGGTTCTCTGCACATTTTCAAGGTCAGCAATTTCACCCGCCTTGAAAGGTGCAGTTAGTGTGCAGCAATATTCCAGCCTAGATAGAACAAGCGATCTGTAAAGTGTCAACATGGGCTTGGCATCCCTGGTTTTGAAGGTTCTCATTATCCATCCTGTCATTTTTCGAGCAGATGCAATTGCTACATTGTTATGGTCCTTGAAGGTGAGATCCTCTGACATGATCACTCCCAGGTCTTTGACATTAGTTTTTCGCTCTATTTTGTGGTTGGAATTAGTTTTGTACTCCGATGAGATTTTAATTTCTTCACGTTTTCCGTATCTGAGTAATTGAAATTTCTCATCATTGAACTTCATATTGTTTTCTGCAGCCCATTTAAAGATTTGGTTTATGTCTGCTTGGAGTCTTGCAGTGTCTTCAACGGTGGACTAATATTAAGGTATTAAATGGACCCCAATGGAAATAAGTCACTCTGACTTTTTTTGTGTTATCCTAGGTTCTCTACACATATGCTGGTATGTATGATGATCTATGTAACTGTATTTGTGTATACCTGAATAAACTTACACAATTACACGTGTAATATCCATAAAATTCTGGCTCGGGTAATCTTGAAACACCAAGACACAGCCATCAAATATTACACCACTAGCCAGCCAGTCTAGGCTTGAATATTACACCACTAGCCAGCCCAGTCTAGGCTTGAATATTACACCACTAGCCAGCCCAATCTAGGCTTGAATATTACACCACTAGCCAGCCCAATCTAGGCTTGAATATTTCACCACTAGCCAGCCAGTCTAGGCTTGAATATTACACCACTAGCCCAGCCAGTCTAAGCTTGAATATTACACCACTAGCCAGCCCAGTCTAGGCTTGAATATTACACCACTAGCCAGCCAGTCTAGGCTTGAATATTACACCACTATCCAGCCCAGTCTAGGCTTGAATATTACACCACTAGCCAGCCCAGTCTAGGCTTGAATATTACACCACTAGCCAGCCCAGTCTAGGCTTAAATATTACACCACTAGCCAGCCAGTCTAGGCTTGAATATTACACCACTAGCCAGCCAGTCTAGGCTTGAATATTACACCACTAGCCCAGCCAGTCTAGGCTTGAATATTACACCACTAGCCAGCCAGTCTAGGCTTGAATATTACACCACTAGCCAGCCCAGTCTAGGCTTGAATATTACACCACTAGCCAGCCAGTCTAGGCTTGAATATTACACCACAAGCCAGCCAGTCTAGGCTTGAATATTACACCACTAGCCAGCCAGTCTAGGCTTGAATATTACACCACTAGCCAGCCAGTCTAGGCTTGAATATTACACCACTAGCCAGCCAGTCTAGGCTTGAATATTACACCACTAGCCAGCCAGTCTAGGCTTGAATATTACACCACTAGCCAGCCAGTCTAGGCTTGAATATTACACCACTAGCCAGCCAGTCTAGGCTTGAATATTACACCACTAGCCAGCCAGTCTAGGCTTGAATATTACACCACTAGCCAGCCAGTCTAGGCTTGAATATTACACCACTAGCCAGCCAGTCTAGGCTTGAATATTACACCACTAGCCAGCCAGTCTAGGCTTGAATATTACACCACTAGCCAGCCAGTCTAGGCTTGAATATTACACCACTAGCCAGCCAGTCTAGGCTTGAATATTACACCACTAGCCAGCCAGTCTAGGCTTGAATATTACACCACTAGCCAGCCAGTCTAGGCTTGAATATTACACCACTAGCCAGCCAGTCTAGGCTTGAATATTACACCACTAGCCAGACAGTCTAGGCTTGAATATTACACCACTAGCTAGCCCAGTCTAGGCTTGATTATTACACCACTAGCCAGCCCAGTCTAGGCTTGAATATTACACCACTAGCCAGCCAGTCTAGGCTTGAATATTACACCACTAGCCAGCCCAGTCTAGGCTTGAATATTACACCACTAGCCAGCCATTCTAGGCTTGAATATTACACCACTAGCCAGCCCAGTCTAGGCTTGAATATTACACCACTAGCCAGCCCAGTCTAGGCTTGAATATTACACCACTAGCCAGCCAGTCTAGGCTTGAATATTACACCACTAGCCCAGCCAGTCTAGGCTTGAATATTACACCACTAGCCAGCCAGTCTAGGCTTTAATATTACACCACTAGCCAGCCAGTCTAGGCTTGAATATTACACCACTAGCCAGCCAGTCTAGGCTTGAATATTACACCACTAGCCAGCCAGTCTAGGCTTGAATATTACACCACTAGCCAGCCCAGTCTAGGCTTGAATATTACACCACTAGCCAGCCCAGTCTAGGCTTGAATATTACACCACTAGCCAGCCCAGTCTAGGCTTGAATATTACACCACTAGCCAGCCCAGTCTAGGCTTGAATATTACACCACTAGCCAGCCAGTCTAGGCTTGAATATTACACCACTAGCCAGCCCAGTCTAGGCTTGAATATTACACCACTAGCCAGCCCAGTCTAGGCTTCAATTCTCACTTCAACTTCTAACTTACTTCACGTCAAAACATAACCAGTACGACCACATCTCATTCCACAACGTAAGTCTCAGCTCTGACAGTCTTTCCACTGAGCTGAGAAAGACACAGGTTATTAAGGATATTTATGTGACGTTTCTCTTACCCAAAGTCTCAATCTGTGAACCACTGACAGATTTTAAAATGCTCTTCATTAACCACTGGGCTGGTTTTAACCACTGGGGGGTAATTAACCACTGGGGGTAATTAACCACTGGGTAGGTAATTAACCACTGGGTAAGTAATTAACCATTGGGTAGGTAATTAACCACTGGGCTGGAAATTAACCACTGGACGGGTAATTAACCACTGGGCTGGTAATTAACCACTGGACGGGTAATTAACCACTGGGGGGTAATTAACCACTGGGTAGGTAATTAACCACTGGGTAGGTAATTAACCACTGGGCGGGTAATTAACCACTGGGCGGGTAATTAACCACTGGGCGGGTAATTAACCACTGGGCGGGTAATCAGGTAATTTTTCTTAGAGAATAAATTATATTCAACATATTGAAAAAAAAAATAGAGGAAGGTATACATGACTTACAAACAACAGAGGAAGGTATACATGACTTACAAACAACAGAGGAAGGTATACATGACTTACAAACAACAGAGGAAGTTATACATGACTTATAAACAACAACAAAGGAAGGTATACATGACTTACAAACAACAGAGGTAGGTATACATGACTTACAAACAACAACAGAGGAAGGTATACATGACTTACAAACAACAGAGGAAGGTATACATGACTTACAAACATCAACAGAGGAAGGTATACATGACTTATAAACATCACCAGAGGAAGGTATACATGACTTATAAACAACAACAGAGGAAGGTATACATGACTTACAAACAACAACAGAGGAAGGTATACATGACTTACAAACAACAACAGAGGAAGGTATACATGACTTACAAACAACAACAGAGGAAGGTATACATGACTTACAAACAACAGAGGAAGGTATACATTACTTACAAACATCAACAGAGGAAGGTATACATGACTTACAAACATCAACAGAGGAAGGTATACATGACTTACAAACAACAACAGAGGAAGGTATACATGACTTACAAACAACAGAGGAAGGTATACATGACTTACAAACAACAA